>JBCNYH010000010.1:7746537-7757060 GCA_039654325.1 Tandanus tandanus
ACACACACACACACACACACACACACACACACACACACACACACACACACACACACACACACACACAATAAATAAATTAATATTAATAACACAATAAATAAATTTGTTGAATTCAAAATTTAAGGATCTAAATATCTTTAATAATATGTATATGTATAAGAAACCAAATTTTCAGTTTTATTCTTCAACTGTAGCCTCTTTTATTCGACATCTGAAATTTGATAATAAGAGGTTAACACTCACTCTCCAACCTTCAGGTGACAGCCAAATATCTGCCTGGTTCTTCTTGACAAAAAAGAACCCAGTAGTGGTCTGTTAAACTGCCTGTCTTAAAAAATGTGATCTTCCATGTCAGGCTGCAGGACAGCATTTTCATTACTAAAGTTAATTTACTGTGATTATTATTATGACGACTTTATGCCTAAAGCCTTTATGAACATATATTTTTAGAAATGTTATTTATTTTATATATGTTTATATTTCATACTTCATTTATTATAGTCACACTGTAGGACTTTTTGCATGTTTGCCACAAAATAAAAACAAAATAAAACATCTTTTATCAAAAAGTAAAACACTTAAGTTATGTGCAGGAAGAACACACTTTAATAAATATTATTACTTGATTATGATAAAATCAGGTGTCATGCCATCCATATCCATATATTATTATACTGTATACTATTATGCTAGATATTTTGTTAAATTGTAAAGAGCTTTTGTGAAATTGTAAAGATTGTGCTATAATTATATAATTATGCTATAATATGTAAATAACAGCTTCATTTCTGTAAATTGGGACCCAGTAGTAACATGGTATCCAGTAACATATACAGTCAGTGGGCACTAAAATTGCAGTTCCCAGCTGAGACATGAAAAATAAATTTATAATGCATTGTTAATGTATGTAATGTTAAAGGGGAACGCAGTGTTCACCGAGTATGCCGATTTATATAAACATAAGTAATTAAAGATTGCAGTGAAGAGCAATTGTTGGTCATATTATTTTTACCAAGAAAATAAGCCAGATTTTTATTGCCCCTAATCAGCTCTTGTCTGCTACAAAAAGCGCGAGATCCTATGAGAAAGTTCATGATTATGACGTTACATCGCTTATAGTGTATATAATCCATTGTGGAACACACAGGGTAGAGTTGGATAATAAAGGACCAGCAATGGCTTATTGTATGGTTTTTGGTTGTTCAAACCATTTAGGAAGGAATAAAGATGTTCTTTACTTTAATTATCTAAAGGATGAGTGGTTGAAGCGAGAAAGGACTGATGTATGTTATATCCAGAAGTTCCAGCCAAATCAAAATCACCTTGTGCACAGTGAACATTTTGCTCAAGATGCATTTGATCAGGACCTGACTGTGGAATTAATAAGGTCAAAAATGAAACTAAAACTCAAGGAAGATGCTGTTCCAACTGTATCTCCAGCAGTGCGTGTAGGTTCTGAAAAGATCACCGTATTAAGAGAAAGGCAAGTGAGGTGAGTCAGATCACGTGCATGTGTAGAAGTGGTTTGTGTTTCCTGGCCATGTGCCAGTTTTGAATTATACAGTGATCTTGGTGGATCTTAAATTTTTCATACCAAAC
Organism: Tandanus tandanus; assembly: GCA_039654325.1. Lineage (NCBI taxonomy): Eukaryota > Metazoa > Chordata > Actinopteri > Siluriformes > Plotosidae > Tandanus > Tandanus tandanus. The sequence continues at coordinate 7,748,137 of JBCNYH010000010.1, forward strand.
AGAGATTACTTACTGAGTTTTAAATGAACGAGACAGGCTCTAGGAGATGTACCAAAACGTTGAAAAACCTGAATGATACTAGGTACCCCAAGAGCTGCCGCAGCAAGCATGGACAAGTGGTGACCAGCACTTATGAGTGATTTTTCATCAAGTAATTTTAAACATGGTAATTGTAGTTTTAAATTATTTTTTGTGTAAAAGCAAAAGTTAAGTGTTTAACATAGCATGACTATAAACACGAGTGTCCCGCAGGGATGTGTTCTCAGCCCCATTCTCTACACCCTGTTCACTCACGACTGCATCGCCTCCCACAAGGACAATATCATCCTGAAGTTCGCGGATGACACCGCAGTTATAGGACGCATCACTGGCGATGATGAGGCGACCTACAGGAGGGAGGTAGCCAGCCTGGTGTCATGGTGTGAGGACAATAATCTCACCCTCAACACAGAAAAAACTAAAGAGATGATAGTGGACATGAGGAAGGAGAGGAGACCTCATCAGCCACTGTTCATCCGAGAACTTGAGGTGGAAAGGGTGAGCACCTTTAAATATCTGGGGATCAACATCAGTGAGGGCCTGACCTGGACATTCAACACCACACAGCTGGTGAAGAAGGCTCAACAATGGCTGTACTTTCTGAGGAGGCTGAGGATCCTCTGCAACTTCTACAGCTGCATCGTTGTAAGCATACTGACCAGCTGCATCGCCGTGTGGTATGGCATCAATACTGTTATGGACCGCAAACGCCTGCAGAGAGTACTGCTGAGAACGCCTGCAACACACTGCTGAGAAGATCACCAGGACCTCACTGCCCTCTCTGCAGAGCATCTACCACTGCAGAGTCCACAGCAGAGCTGCCTCCATCATCAAAGACTCCACCCACCCCCAACATGAACTATTCACACTTCTACCCTCAGGCCAGAGGTATAGAAGTATGAAATGCAGGACCTCCACTTTACGAAACACCTTCTTCCCTAATGCCATCAAACTCGTAAACAGATGACAGGAATATATACCTCTTTTGACTGTTTACATCCTCGCCAACTGCACATGCAATATTGCACATAAAACTGATGTTGCATACAGTATTTATAATCTTATTGTATAGCTTATATATTTTTTGCACAATTTTGCACAGTATATATACATTGCACAGCTACAGTCTTATGTCTATGTATAGTCTATCTGTATTTCTATATTTCTTGTCGTGTAGTCTATCGATATCCTTGTTTGTTTGTTTTTGTTTTGTTTAACCTATTTTTTTTTAAATACTTTTGGTATTCAGTGTGGACAGCAAAGGAAAATTTTCATTGAACAAGGAAATATGTTTCCTGACTGTATATATCACAGTAAACCTTTTGAACTTGAACTTGAATACCATATGCCCATGTGTTGTGTATAACTGGCATATTTAATACATTTAACAGCAATTAAAAACAGGTTGTACCAGCCTTCTGAACGCCGGTTCGCAAAGCATGATGGTTTCTGACGTCTCACGCAGTTTCTCATTCGTCGGAATCGCTGGAAAACACTGACAGACGGCTAGATCGTTTCTTCAACCACATTTTTGTATAAACAACAGTTGAAATGCTGTGATTGTACTGATGCACTTAGGGTGATTTTGCGCTTATTAGTCAGCTTACTGTGTCTAAATCAGACTGAAGGCAGCACAGTGGTGTAGGGCATGTTCGCTTCACAGTAAGAATTTCCTGGGTTTGTGTCCTGGGATCAGTGAGAGCGTTTCTGTGTGGAGTTTGCCCCTAGGTGTGAGTGTGAATGGTTGTGTGTGTTGGCCCTGTGATAGACTAGTGAGGTGTTCCGTGTTCTCTTGGCCAAAATAGGCTCCAGCCTCCCCGCGAGTCGGATTAAACAGTTAGGCAAATGAAAGAATGAATGAATGAATAAATCAGAAATTACTTTTGAATTTGCTATTTGCTATTTGTTTTGGCCTGATTTTACAATGCACATGATTAAAGGTACCAAGAAGCATAAACTCTGTATGTGAACAGGGTGTAGAGCAGAAAATGTACTTGAAATACTCACAGAGTATTCAGAGTTGATTGAATCGCTTTCTCACTGCAACCCAACCATGCCCAAGTTTGCTTGGAACTTGGCTGAGACCCCCTGCCCAAAAGAACTGCACTGTGGTAAGAAAATGCAGCTTGGTTTGCTTCAAAGAGACTAAACACTTCATATGTAAAAACACCCCTGGAAACATTTTGAGGTCATTCCTGTATCTGCTGTTAGTTGAGCCAGAAATGAAGCAAAATATGGTCTACAGTATCAAAAGAGCCATTCTGACAGAAAAGGTATAGCTTCCAGCTTCCACAGACATGCATTTAAAGTCAAAGCTAAGTAGTCAAGTTTTCCCCAATCGGTATTATGCATGGAGTTGGTTGTGAACAAAGGAAAGCAGAATAACCAAAACAGGAGTGGAAGAAGGAGCTAGAAGCTGATATGTTATTTAGATCACAGGTTCCCAACCCTGGTTCTAGAGAACCACCTGTCCTGCACATTTTAGAAGTGTTTTCCTTGCTCCATCACACCCATTTCACCTCTAAGGAACTGTTAATTATCTAATAAGTTACATCAGGTCTGTTCGGAACCATGAAAACACTCAAATGTGCAAGGCAGGGGGTTCTCTAGGACAAGAATAGTCATTAACATTTACAGCATTTGGCAGACACCCTTAACCAGAGTGACTTACATTTATCATTTTTATACAACTGAGCAATTGAGGGCTAACTCTTGTTCAAGGGCCCAACAGTGGCACCTTGGTGGTACTGGGGCTTGAACCCGAGACCTTCAGATCAATAATCCAGAGACTTGACCCCTGAGCCACTACTCCATCATGTATACCATACAAACAGTCCCAAAACCTGCCAGCAAAACTGCCACCATTCTGTTATTGCTTGTCATCACCTACCCTATCTACTTATTTTAAACAGTGTGTCAGAAAGTTTTGGTTGTTGATGTTTAGTAGATAGAGAGCCATGCATAAGTATCAACCCATCATTTAACTTTTCCACATTATGTAATTTTACAAACTGGAACTGAAATGAAGTCAGAATATCAGAATTTTATTCTTCTTTCTGCTTCTTTCTGATCATGAAGTGTATCAAAATGTAAAAAATTTACATTTGAAAGAATGTACTGATTTTGTGTTGTTGCACTTCATGAAATGAACAAATGAATACAATGATATGAAATGAAATAAATGAATGTCATGGATGTACACAGAGTTATACAATAGGTGAAATGTCAATATAGTTTCAAATTTATTTACAAATAGTTTCCCTGGGATGTGAAATCGCTAAATGAGATCTGGTGCAAGCATTTTGACCCTCCAGCACAAAACCAGTCGGAACTTGCATGACCCAGGTAAACGTCTCATAGAATACATTTCCCACTTCCTACGTGGAGGCCGCTTATGCCCTAACGTCGCGCCCTGTTATTGGCTAGCGTGCACGTGGTTCGGGAGTTCAATTCAAGACTAGTTTTAGAGTGTACAACACACTGTATGAAATGCAGATTTCATGGTTGCCCTTGTAGAATAGATGCTCACTGACTATCTGGCCCTCAATCACCTTTAAATTTAGTGATGTGGCCCTCACTGAAAATGGGTTTGACACCCCTGGTCCAAATAAAGTGTGACAGAAACTAAAATATAAAACAAAGTTGTTGGTTACAGTTATTACTGCACAAAGGGGTCTGAAGGCAAAGGTACACTCATAGATATGTAATATTGGATTATTTCCTACAATAAATAAATAAATAAACAAGTGTAATATTTTTCCTCATTTGTTTAATTGGGTACTTTTAAATCATACTTATACAGAAATATGGAAAATTCTGAAGGCTTCACAAACTTTCAAGCAGCACTGTATAATAAATATTTTATCTAACTCATTTACAATGACCTATTACTGATGTCCCAATTGAATAATTATTTCGATCTAAAAACATGGTGTTAAAAGAGAATTGTTTGAAAGACAGGGCTGATAAATATACAAATTTACCTTGGTTTACCTTTCCTGCTAGACAGTGTGGGCAGATAGATAGGAAAATTGAAAGTGATATGGTATCTATTGCAGTTTAATAAGACTGCATCCTGACAAACATTATGCTGACATCTCTCCTTCTAAAAATGTATGTGTCAGTGAAAAAAATGGGAGACTGGCATCTTTAAATGCAAACAGGATTTTTTAAAGAGGAACAGAATACATTTTGGTAAAAAGGGCATGATAGTAATAGTAGAAATACAATTTGTTTGCAGTATGCACTGATTTGGGAGTCCATTTCTGGTGTAGAAATATGATGGTCTGGCGAGCTGTTCAGGGTGTACTATGCCTTCACCCAATGTCGGCTGAGATAGGCTCCAGCCTCCCAGCGACCCTAGGAGTAGGATTAAGCGGTTCAGCAAATGAGTGAGTGAGTGAGTAATTGCATTTTTGACAAAATATTTTATTTATTTATTTATTTATTTATTTTTAAATTCTGATTAAGTGCTAGTCTTGGGAAGATTTTGGATTCCACCACCCTGAATGTTAAGAAACTCTATATTTATAGTACAGCTAAGGATAAATATCACACCTCTATATGTTCTCATCTTTGGTTCTAAATTTAAGCAGTAGGCTTCACTATTAGTGATTTCCTCTGCTACTCATCAGCCTACAGCATAATGCTGTACCCTTTTCTTCTGCTGCAGTCTTGCCCTTTACCCTCTGCAGCCTGTGAATAGTTCACTAACATTGAATAAGTTTGTATTTCCTAATTTATGGACCAAAACAGCTCTGTGTAGATAACGACGTCTGGTTTGTTCACCCTACTTATTCAGTAAGGAAAGGAAACAGAGCTCTCAAAATGTGTTGTAGTATATAGTACAGAAAACACAAAGAAAACAAATTTAAACAAGATTAAATAGTTGATTTTTCCATTTTTAAAGCATGAAGTGATTATACTGCGCTCTCCAAGTGACTAAAGCGAACTGTAAATGTCATTGTGATTGCAGCATTATCCACTCGGTATGATTTATGATCGAGAGATAGTGAGCAGATCACATTGCACCTTTTATGTATAGTATATACTAATTCTGATCATACGTATCATCATAAAAAAACAGAGTGACCTCAGTATAGTCATTCTTGGCTACATATTCACGGGCATAAGCTATTAGTCTACAGTGTCCTGTAGGTGTATAACATTTAAGTTTACCATTCGAACGTTTGTTCTACAGGAAGTCCTGCAAACATCTGACACGTGTCATTCAATCTTTGCATTTTTTGCCAGTCATAATCCACAACAATAAACACAACCAGTTCCATAACTGGTGTAGCAAAGTGTTGTAATGATACTCATTAATAACTGCAAAAGCGACACACATGCCCTTTCATGCCACATTTTTATTGAGCTGTGTGGTAATTACTGCTCTTAATTTTCTGCTCTTGTTGACCCTATTTCCAATGTTTCACTGACACTGTTACACAATTAGGGTCTCGTTTTCTTAATAACGAAGCATGCTTCATATAATAATAAAAATTTACATATGATAAAAAAGGTCACTAAGCACCATTTCTGACACTTACATGACCCAGTGAATTTGAGGTGAACCCTCGGTTGGGTTGGACCATTTGCTTGATTTTACAGTTACCAGGTGGTACACTTGTATCACTGCTTGACATTTTTTAGTCTGACTTGTTTGGGTTTATTATCAGTGACGGATGTCTAAAAATGCATTAATACAAATAAATATCTCTATTAAAAGCACATAAAATAGATAGATTGCGTTGTCTTATTCTGAATAAAACAAGTAAATGCCACTGGAGTTTATGCTGAAAAGGATTATAGATTTGGGTTTATTTCCTACACTTGTGGTTTTGAAATTATTATTTTATTTTTCAAAAGATGTTAAGTCAAGTAGATGTTACAGCTGACAGCCTTATGTTACTTTTCTTGCCACCTGACTGTGCCCAAAATACCCAAAATAAGACTCTTTCCAAAAGGCCAACTGGGGATGGCAGCCATGACTAAGCTCACACTCCTCTGTAGCTGTGGCAGAGTCTAAATTAAAAACCTCTCTGCGGGAGACTCATTCCCCGTTAGTTATAGTGGACCTGAGGTTTTCATCAGCATGCAACATGGGTGGGCTGTCTGAGAATATGAAGACCTTCTCCATTTTCCTCTCTCTCTCTCTCTCTCTCTCTCTCTCTCTCTCTCTCTCTCTCTCTCTCTCTCTCTCTCTCTGTCTCAGTATTTTGGCTAAACCTCTTTGTATTTCTTTGTATCAAATTATCCGAGGTATAAGATTCACATTCAGAAAAATCTTTTTTCTTATGTTGTGATAGGGTGTCAATATTTAGTGGAAAGGCTAGACAAGAGACAGTGAGAGCAACACATTTATACAGTATATTTGTTTATTTGCCATATTTGCAAGATGCAACTAATCAAATATTCACTGACGTTAACAAATCCAACTCACGTATAATTAAATGTTTTAAGACATTCTACTGCCAAAGTAAACACAGTACATATAATTACCATTCAATATTACACCATTACCATGATGGAGGCCAATTATCTAATCACCATGCAGCATTCATGTGCGGCATCTATAACCATACATGTTTAAATAAGCCCATGTTTTGTCATGCTCTGGGAAATGTGTGATTTGTTCCTCACTCCCAGCTCTTTTTCTCCAAATGACTGTCTGGCAGTCTCAATATTCAAGTCCTCCGATCTCCAGAACCAATTTTGGATAAAATGTTTTAATAATCAGGGTGGCATAGTGATTAGCACTTCCACCTCACAGCAAGAAGGTCCTGGGTTCGAGCCCAGAGCCTGGCGAGGGCATTTCTGTGTGGAGTTTACATGTTATTCCTGTGCTTGCATGGGTTTCTTCCAGGTGCTCCAGTTTCCTCCCAGTCCAAAGACATGCTCATTAGGATAATTGGATATCCTCGATTGCCTCTAGGTGTGAATGTCAGTGTGTATGGTTTTGTGTGTGTGTGTGTGTGTGTGTGTGTGTGTGTGTGTGTGTGTGTGTGTGTGTGTGCACCAGCCTCCCCATGACCCTAATAAAGGATAAAGTAGTTCGGAAAATGAAATTATATGAAACTGTGCAATACTTCAGTGTTTATTTAGTGCTGTGTTAACATGCGATGTGCCATCCGTCACCTCCAGCTTTTGTGCTCAGTCTTCAGCATCAATGTCAGTTAAATTGTTGTATTTTGGTTATGTTAATTGATCTAAAAATGTATAGCTCCATTTTATTCCATGCATTCGAATATACAAGGCACACCCTATAATATGTTTAATCCAAAAGATCTGGTTGTGAAAAGCTCTACAGGAAAGTAAGGTTCATTGTGACTCAGTTGGATCATTAGAATAATCACATTTTGCTTTTTCTTTAGCCCTGTGTGGTAAGTATCTTGCTCTGTATGTAAAAGTTAAGTTGTCATGGTTTCCTTCGTACCCTGTGTAATTTCAAGCTGAGCCCAATCTTCTCAGCTGTTCCATGGCTGGTGCATGGCTCATTACTTAAGCTCAAAGTTTAGTATTTTCTGCAAATCAGACTTGATTGTTTACTAAGTAATTTCAGTGCAGTTCACAAGTAAAGAATAAAATCTGACAGTGCACTGTTATTCCAAAATAATCCATAAGGGGTGGTGTAGTGTGGCCTGATGTGAAGTGGAGGATTATTTTTACCTACAGAACATCTCTAATTATGTAATTCCATTTATACTGCAACAGTTTTCCAATAACAGCAACTTTTTATTTATTAATGAATGACACATCATGCTTTTTTAATACAGCAAGCCGAAGGAGTTCCTGTTAATACTTATATTATAATGGCTATAATCAGTTGTTTAGCAGCAGCAGTCTTTCTTTTTTTCCTTTCTTTTGGAGTTAATATGAGCAAAAAAGAATATCATGTTGCTGAGGAAAGCACAAAGTCTCGAAGTCCACAGCTATCGAGCAAACTAAATTGAGAATTCACACACAATGTGCTATCATAACAAATACTAGATAAGATGAATATTTAAATATTTTGTTTGGTCAAAAAACTGAAAAATTAGGTATTTCTTTTATTCCTACTTCAAATTGCTGCTTAAAGCAGAGAAATTAAACAATTGAAATATAGATGAAATGTGAGATGTCCACTACAATCTGCTGTATTTAAGCATCTATCTCAGTTTTTTACCTTTCTTACTGACCACTAATAAGTAATAAGTGGTAAAAACATTTTTTTCCTTTAATTCTTTATCTTTGTACAGCCTTATAACGCCTTTTCTGACTCGTTGTCGAGAAATAAAACAAACAAAGTATGCTGGCCCTGATCGAGAGGACCAATTTGGGCTCATCTTAATAGAATCTATAATAAGAGTCTGGCCACGATGGGACGCAACTGTATCTGTTGATAGTACTCCAGGCTCTGAGCAGTCGTGACACAGCCTGATGTATCTGCTCTAATGGAATCTGAATCTGCATTAAGACTTGAGGATGAAGAAAAGCAGCTTGATTTGTATGCACTTGATGCAATTGTGAAACCTATTGCACGATTTCAGAAGACAGCCGAAACATAGTTCATCTGAGCTCATCTAAGTGGACCTGAAATGGATTATTAGATTACAATTACAATGGGCTAAATAACAAATATTTGCTGAAGCTGAGGTGCATATTGCAAATTTTAGGGTTTATTTTTAAATTTTTTAATTGATTGAAGAATTACCCTAAGTTTGTGGAGTGGATCATTCATTCATTCATTCATTCATTCATTTGCCAAACCACTTAGTTTAACTAGGGTGGCTAAAGCCTACCTCAGCTGACTCTGGCCATAATCGGGGTACAACCATTCATTCATTCATTTTCTGAACCGCTTATTCCTAATTAGGGTCGCGGGGAGGCTGGCGCCCATCTCAGCC
>JBCNYH010000010.1:7813018-7835785 GCA_039654325.1 Tandanus tandanus
TATATATATATACATACATACATACATACATACACACACTATGTACATACACACTGCCGCTCAAAAGTTTGGAGCTACTTAGAATTTTTTACAAAAAATGTAAATTAAAAAACACAGACTAGACACTGTTAATGTTGTGCATGTCAATTATAGGTGAAAATTTTTGGATGAATATTTTCACAGGCGTACAGACCCATTTTCAGCAACTATCCTACTTCTGTTCCAATGGTACATTGTGTTAGCAAATCCAAGTTTGTCATGTAAAGAAAAATTGATAATTAGAAAACCCTTTTGCAATTATGTCAGCACAGCTGAAAACTGTTGTGCTGATTAAAGAAGCAGTAAAATAGCCTTTCTTTAGGTTTAGTATCTGGAGAATCAGCATTTGTGAGTTTGATTATAGACTTAAAATTGCCAGAGGGAAAAAAAGCCTTTCTTCTGAAATTCATCAGTCTATCTTTGTTCTGAGAAATTAAGGCTATTCCATTAAAGAAACTTCCAAGTAACTGAGGATCTCATACAGTAAAGTGGGAGAGTTGTAAAGGATAAAATGGATCTCAAACAAGGAAGGCAATCCTTGGATGGCACTTGATTGTAGCCAATGTCCTCCTACAGCACAACAATGCCCCAAACCCAAAACACTTCAAATGATGCAAGAACTATTTAGAGAAGAAGCTTGTATTCTCTCAGTAATGGAGTGGCCAGCACAGTCACCAAATTAGACCTACTTGTGTGAGGTGTTTCAGGAGGCATGGGGTTAAACTGACAGCCAGAATGACAAAATATCTGTAGTGACTGCAAATGAAGGATTTTAGATAAAAGAAAAGTTAGAAGAACAAACTGATAATTTCCAATAAAAGTATTATTTTTAACCTTGTTGATGTCTTGACTATATTTCATATTGACATTTGATGGATGTAAGTTTGTGTTTTCATGGAAAATGTGAAATGTTCTGGATGACCCTTGACATTTGAATGGTAGGGTATGTATTAGGGTGGTCCTTATTGGTGGTAAAAAAAAGTTAAGTTTGAGTAATATTGATGGGCGCCCATTAAATTGGTTACATTCAATGTAAAAACACTTGTAGTAAAATATTTTTAATTTTGAATGATATATAAGGTATGCTCAACGTCGATGAAATTATGCATTACTGCTATATAAGCATTAACTACCATAATGTTACAGATTAATTACCATAATGTTATAGATTAATAAAGAAAAATTAAGTTACTTTCAGGGAGTATTCTGCACTTCTCTACACATGGTATACAGTCTACAGTCTACACTACTTGCGTTTTGTCATTGCTGAGTGTGCCATACAATCCCATACATATTTAAATTACAGAACTCATGTTTAGTTTACCTCTGTAGGATCAGAACTACAACATTTTTCAGCTGCGTTTTTACCAACGAGGCAATGGCATAGTAGTGCCTGAAATATATGTAGTTTGGGAACTTATCACGTTTGCAGGCAGCCTTCCACACCATGCCAGGCATTTATAGGAGAGAAACTTCAGAGCCTTTGAGCATACCTTAAATATTATTTGATTGGAAAAATCCTTTTAGGCATTTCATTTTTCAGCGTTTGAAACCTTTTTAGGGGGTGCCCGCTTTACAATTCAAAAGTTCGAAAATAAGAACCACCCTAGTGTGTATATATAGAGCACTGAGATCACATAAGAAATCATATAATATAACCTGTAAGAGTGTTGAGATCTAATTAAAGGGCCAAAGAAGTCCCATCTTGGATATGTTGCCGGGTTTGTGAGTGTTTAATATATGGTATGCAGTTTCGAATATAGTGTGTCACTTGAAGCAGCTGCACTGAAGCAGCATTTACTTTTTTTCTTCTTTCACTTTCTGGGCTGATGTGCACCCAAGGGAACTGCATATGGCACCATATTATTAGAAATATTATCAGAGCCAGTCTTCAGAGAGTCTGTTCACCTCATGTTCATCCCATTGGTGAGCTCACCAAAGTGGAAGTTTGCACTTTGTAGAATTCTCAATGAAAATGTCAACAGGGAAATGGAATTTTTTGACAAGTTATTAAAAAAATCCTGTGTAAAATAAAGATGTAGAGTATCATAATAGTCCACCAACTTTGGTATAGACTTAGCAGGTAAGTATTCATAGTCTCCTCTGTTTTCGGATCAGGGCAGAAGACAAGTTATAGGCTGGTCGTCTGCTGTTGATGGGAGACGCCAATGCAATCCGGACTCTTGTGTCTCTCTCTATAATTTTCTCATGCACATGTGCATGTGATGAATGCACTATTATCCGCCAGGAAAACATTTTTGTTGCTGCTTGATTATGCTAATGGGAGTGCACACAAATACGAAACACTGTGTTATTGAAATTAGGCTTGATTGCAGATGGCACCTCAGGTTAATTTGCGTTCCCCTGCCTAAATGCAGAGCTTGTATTTGTGAATGTGGTCTGAAGTTAATAACCTGTTTTCAAGCATCCCCTCATTCTTCTTGGGAGAGACAAATATGGTAGTATCATTGTTGTTTTTATATGAACACCACAGGATTGTATAACTGAGAAATTGAGACTTATAAAATTTCCTTTAGAAAATTGTCAGTAAACAAGGGAAGTTTTAACATCGTTTTAGGTGAATTGCATGTTTTGGGAGTAAAAGCTGAAGGTATTATTACTTTTTGTAATTAAAGTGTGTAAACTACCACTGCTCTTTTAAATCCTTTTTTTGTTTTTTACTCAAAGGTCAGATTATTTAAATTATTTTCATTAAATACATCCGATTATCCATAACAATTTTTATATACATCAATCAGCCATAACATTAAAACCACCTGCCTATTATGGATTTAGTCCTGTTTGTGTTGTCATAACTACTTTAAGCCATTAACGCATGGACTCCACAAAACCAGTGAGGTACACATGTACATATATTTTCATCATCAGGTGGTTTTTACTTTTATTTTTAATCCGTTTAATGGTTTGCATTAACCAGTTTGAAAAGGTTGTCATTTCACTCTTGCGAGTGCGTGAATTTGCAAGAATAGGACATGAATTTGTCAGTTCATATAAGGCAAGTTAATATCAATAATAACAGTATAGGGATATTAAACTAACAAATCAGATATGAACTATTAACTTCGGAATAAAATAAAACTAGGCACATCTACACATAATACGAGCTTCATTTTACATACATCAGACAAAGGGTGTACCACTTTATGTGAAAGAATGGTATTTCTGGCCATTCATATGCACATTACTTCCGTATTTACTGTTGCTTACACGTGAATCACATGCGATACAATATACTTATCAAGAGTCACATAAATTTTAGAACCTAGTGTTTCCCAGTAAAGCATTGCCAAGAACATCACACTTTTGCGATGGCTTGCTTTCTTCACACAGTCCATCCTGTTTCCAATTCTTGCTAATAAACACAATACACATGCACCCAGCCATATGATGTAAAATAAATTGTGATTCATGAGACTAGTCCACTTCCTTCTATTGCTTCATGGTCCAGTTTTGATGCTCATGTGCCCAAGCATGTGCACTCTGGTCTGCAGCTACATAGCCTCATATACCTCTACCTGTGCCTGCACCCAAATACCTGTGCCTATTTTTAGCTATCCAGCTTACCCACTGCCTTTAAGGTGGCAGAGCTCATATTTACTCACGTGTTTCACTATTTTGGTATTTAGGAGGACATTGTTAGTCATTTAGGTGTAAAATTCACCTTGCATGTCTGTAAGAGCTTATCACCCACAGGTTAATGGTCAAGCACAGATGGCAAATCAAGAACAAATACATTTCCTGTGCACTTCTGTGCTGAGAAGCAGTGCAACTGGGTGCACTGAGTTTGATTCACATTTTAGATTTGTCTGCCCTGTTTTTAAACTGTAGAATTTGCGTCTGCCTCCAGTGTGTGTTGAGTTCTACTGGTTTACTTCTCTTAGAGTGGTTGAAATCACAGTCCGTCATGGCAGAGCGCTTGACCTAATCAACTTATACAAAATGTAATCTTTCTCTGTCAGTTCAATAGGGTGGCCCCCAATTTTTCCCCCAATTCCTTTATCGCACACCCTCTTATTTTAAGAGGTTTGATGAAAAAATAACTCAGTAAAAATTTCAGGCCTATAAAATAATCTGAGTGGTCCCCCAGAGCCCTTCAATTTTGCACATTTTGACCGAAATTTGGCGATATTTTAATTTTCCATAACTTTATTTTCTGGCTCTTTATAATCCGTTTATCGTCTAATCAGATCATGTAAATTAATAATACAATGTGTTTTAATATATATAAAGTGTAGTTTTATCCATGATGACATGTTTTACTAAAAAAATTCATCAGTATGTACTTGTAAGTTTCATTCATAAATAACATCCAAAATGCGAAATTACACAATATTTAAATTATTTCATGCAAAAGCAACATGTTTTTAAAAGTCTTGTTTATGTCTCTATGCAATAAATATATTGCTGTGAACAGCCTAATTTGTATGGGATATATATCTCAAGACATAGAAATATTGAGGCTGGCCACATTTTGAGACTACGGACTCATTTGGAGCGACTAATAACTGGTAGCTTGTTCCACAGGCAAGGTATGCTGTGAGCAAAGCTCCATCCCCACATACACAAGTTATAGTTACTAATATAGTAGTTCAGATGCCATCACATGCCATCATTGATAAAACTACACTTTATCCAAAATTACACTTTTGGATAAAACATATTGTATTATTAATTTACATGGTCTGATTAGACGTTACACGGATTATTGATCCAGAAAATAAACTTACGGAAAATTAAAATATCCCCAAATTTCGGTCAAAATGTGCAAAATTGAAGGGCTCTGGGGGACCACTCAGACTTATTTTATAGGCCTAAACATTTTTACTGGGTTACTTTTTCATGAAACCAACAAAAATAAGAGGGTGTGCGAAAAAAAATATTGAAATTTTTTTTTTCCATATAAAAATTGGCCACCCTACAGTACAATGTCTGTAAAATATATTTGGTGCCACCCCAAGCTGTTTTCTTATTTTCATCTATGATGACATATCAAAAGTAAATAGATACCATCATTTTTGAAAGGTTTATAAAACATATACATAGTAGCAAAGTTGATGGAGATACCTTTCAACAGTACTCCAACTCACTTGGAGTTTCTCTGCAACATCAGTTGCTTTACAGCAAAGATTTCTTGCCTTTCTGGTGTACTGTAATCTCTCTGTTGACTGTGGCAAGAGGAATCACAAGGTTTTGTACAATCTGACTCACTGGCTAAATCTACCCTCAGACTGACCCACAATACGCCCTCTTTGAAAATCAGATAACTCTTTTGCTTATGGTGTTATTGGCATACCTATTTGCTATAAATAATTCATATAATGTAATCTAAAATAAAAAATGAGAATAGATTAACAAGTCTGATCAAACGAGTTTCACAGCTAAAACTCTGTAACGAGGGGTGTCTGTTTACTTTTGACGTCTAGAGAAGGTGGACTGTAATGTATAGAGCCTTCCACAGAAAGAGGGCTTAGGATAGCTTAAGGCTGATGCAGAATCTTTCCAGTGCTGTCTCAATATTCCCATAAGAATCTGTTAACCTGTACTTGAAGGTGAGAGTTCAGGCAATGTTACAGATTTGCGAACAGGCTGCTCTAGATTTTGTTTTTTTTGACAAGGCAAAAGCACACAGGGGGGGCACTTAAGAAAGACTCAAGAATCAGTGTTGTACTTGTTGCAGATGCTTTCCATCAATATGCATGAAAGAGCAATAGTATTTGGCATCATTCCTTGTTTCTGAATTTTGTTGTTTTTTATTCACTTAATTAATGGTGTGCACTGTTTTTATTCCTTCCATCAAAGATTAGGCCGTAATTTCAGATGAAAAAGGTTTCTTTGCTTTTTAGCCTTCCCTGCTTTCCAGGTGCAATTTGCATGAAGATGTATAGATGAGAAGAAAAAGGCAGTGTATTAATCACATGCAGAGAAAATGATTGCAGCCCTTATATGAAGTCAACAGACTTTGTTGTTTGTAAAAGCCAGTCAGTGTGATCCAGTCGCAAAAAACCTCATGCTATATTATGTATAATGTATATTTATTTAGATTCCGGAGAAACCATACAGTGATTTAATGTTAATGTCTATGCACATCAGTGAGAATAAAAACTTGTAGTAATTTTTTTGCACTGAATATTTTATAATTACTTCAAAGGAAATAATAATTTAAAAAAATTATATTTTTCTGCGAATGTATATACACTCAAAGAAAGAGAAGATAAATTTGACTTTGAACATGGAATGGTTGTTGATGTCAGACAGGCTGGTATGAGTATTTCAGAAAATGCAGATTTTCATACACAGCAGCCATTAACAAGGATTTTTAATAGCATCTCAAATAAATGCACTTTTCGTCTGGGTTAAGCAGAAATGTATCATAAAATGCATAAAACATCAAACATTGAAGTTAATGGGCTACAACAGAAGAATACCACATTGGGATCCACTCCTGTCTGCAAAAAACAGGAATCTGAGGCTACAGTGGGCACAGGATCATAGAAACAGTTGAAAAATGGGGAACCGGGAGATTTTTTCCCCAAAATTTCAACTGTCTTGTTTGTGAGTCTTTTTGAAGCTGATATCCATTCTTCAGACACACACCTGTGTGCTTCAGAACACCTTACTTATTTCCCCCCTGGTTGGTTTGTTGGTTTTACTTTTTGCCAAAAAATACTGAATACTGAAATCTGTTGTGTTTTTTTTTAATGTCACCTGAGGTTATTTTTGTTAATTTATAGAAGTTGGTGGGGACCACAAAATCATTATTTATAACAATAAATTAAAACAGAGAACTGGAGGAGAGTGTACTTTCTTTCCCCCAGTATGTAACTTAATTTATATAAGTCGTGATCAACTTTCTGTTTTTTATGCCTTTCATCAAAACCTGGATGACATGAGACAAATATCTAATATGATAAAGTGAATGTTTTTTTTATAGAAACTTTTTAAAAACCTAGTTGTTGGAAAGATTAATTACAGCCTTTGTTTCATCACCCCCTCTTTTCCGATGTCACTGCTGGAATAAAGGACCCTGGAAGGCTTATAGATTCATTGACTGCTCTCTGAGCATAAGAAGATATTTACTATGTTGTAACAAGAGGCTCAGTGCACTTCCATTGCTTAGTTGCAGGTGGAGACTTTTTTGTCTCCAGAGAAAAAGCCTGAAACAATGTTTATACACACAGAGTCCGGACAATATTCTTCCAATCCGTTCCACAAATGCATTTTTCCCTTTTCCTCGACTTCACTGAGCTGACCGATCACATGGCCTCTGACCTGTCAGCAAACTCTTTCCTCAGAAGAGACCTGACTTCACTCAGCTGAAAGGGGATGAGATAGCCTCTGAGTTCAAGCTTTAATTTCAGAAAGGTTTTTCAGAAAACAATAAAATGGAAGATGCCATTGTTGCATGAGAGCACAGGTTGACGTGAAATACATGCTGGATTTTATAGTCATTCTGGTCAAAAAAAAAATACAAAATTGCAGTAGACCACACAGCAATCCCTTTCCCAGTTTTATAATAGCAGAATCATTTATATTGTATCTAATATTCAGAGACAGCTGGCCATGATATTATATAGCAGGTGGTTTTTAACATAGAGGAAACACAGGTGTACAGCATGCTATTGAAGTATACACTGATCAGCAATAACATTAACACCACCTGCCTAATATTGTGCAGGTCCCCCTTGTCCCGCCAAAACAGCATTAACTTCTGGTATCACTGCTCTGCTCAAAACCCTGACTCTTGTGTTGTTGCTCTTAAAGCACTAAGCCTAAGAAAGCTTTCCCTGAGGGCACAATTAAGCATGTCTTGTCTTATATTATCTTATCTTATCTTTTTTATTCATTCATTCATTTTCTGAACCGCTTAAGCCTAATTAGGGTCGCCCATATCAGCCAACTCTGGGCGAGGGCAGAGTACACCCTGGACAGCTCACCAGGCCATTGCAGGGCATCTTATCTTTTTATCTTATCTTAATTTGTACTACAGTAACTCTTATGTGGGAACGGACCAGGTTAGCTTCCCTTCGATCCACATGCATGTCAGTGAGCATTAAGCACCCATGACCCTGTTGCTATTTCACTGGTTGTCCTTGCTTGGACCACTTTTGGTAGGTACTTAGCACTGCATATTAGGAATATCCCACGAGATCTGCCGATATGGAGATGTTCTGACACTCCTGTTTAGCCATCACAATTTGGCCCTTATCAGAGTAGTTAAAATCCTAATACTTGCTCATTTTTCCTGCTTCTAACACATCAACTTCAAGAGCTGACTTTTGAATTGCTGCTAAATACATCCCACTCCTTGACAAGTTCCGCTGTAATCTAGATAATCAATGATATTCACATCATCTGTCAGTGGTCGTAATGTTATGGCCACTGGGCATGGTCCCAAAAACAAGTGTGCCTCTGTCCACCCAGCAGTATAAATGGGTACCAGTAAAACACTGTGAAACTATCCTGCAATGGACTAGTATCCCATCCAGGAGGGGTTGGGTGTAAAAGCCAAACAGACTTCACCTTTACCTCTAGTGTAGCATAGAGTGGTACCTCTCATCTTGGATCATCTGGGTACTGTTTGAAGTATTTAGACATCCTACATAGAGTTTTTTGTATGCTGTTAATATGAAAATATGTGTATCTGGATTGTATGTATATGTATATTCTGTTTTATCTGTTTTTATCATTGATCTAACATCCTGTTTAATTCCCTTAAGTCTCTCCACACAAGTAAGAGCATCAAAAAAAAATTCTGAAATTAGACTGTCTAAATTAGTAGTGTCTGCCATGTTGCTAAATTCCTAGCTAAATTTAATTGAAGAAGGGTTTGATAGGTAGTAACTAGTCCTATAAATTAATACAAAATCTAAAAATGAGTGTAAATAACTAAACATCACATGCAGTATACTACTTGTGTAAAATTTGATTATGGATTAAGCTATTGACAATTGAAGCAGTGAGCAGTCTGTAACTGACTGGTGCGAATATGTTTAAGTTTGAGATTTCAGTCATGTCGGTTAAGTATTGGTTCGATAAATGACAGTTATTTGTAAAGTTCTGTCCCTTTGAGAGGTATACCAATCATTATATGAAGATGCTGTGCTGCTAGGCAGGACAAATGAAGAACACATTGTCCCATTAATGATACGTTTTTTTTTCTTTCTTTCAAACCCCTACCCCTGAAGCATTCACTGACTCCCAGTGTAGTTGTGTTTAGGTTAAAAAATATATATATAACAAAATAAAGTAATAATCCAGGCCAAAAATAAATTTAACTCATATGTACAAGTTAAACGTATTCCCAGTATTAACATTATAGTTGTAAGTGATGTTTGTCTCCAAAAGTATATATGATGTTCAGCATATTAAATCCAAGCATTCACTTATTCATCTTAAGGCATATTATTCAGTAACAACAACTAAAAATAAAAAGGAAAGTTAAAACCAATTAATAAAGACTGATTATACCTGAGGCCCATGGCTCATCAGGCCGGAGCTTATCCCAGTTTCTGTAAGTGACTTGGAGTTCAACTCCTACTGGATGGGATGCTAGTCCATTGCAGGTTACTCTCCCAGTATTTTCACTGGTACCCATTTATACTGCTGGGTGAACAGAGGCACACTTGAAGGTTAAGACCTTCCCCCTTTGGTCTTAGCATGGTGGGGTATAACAGGGATTCGCACCCACAACCTCGCACTCATGAGCCCAGTACCCTGACCAGTTCACCACCAGCCCCACAACACCTCCGGCCAAAGTTGTTCATATAAAGCAGGACCAAGAAAAAGTGTCACTGTTGCCATGTCTTGCATGCATGCAAATATGCTTGTAATTAAATCCAGTCACTCACAGTACTTACACGCTACAAATCTTTTATCGGCAAAGGAAAAAAAGCCAGTTTATAAGGTGATAAACACCCTTTATGCATACCATTTACGTATTCATTGCTGTTGCTGGGGAAAGCTAGGACTGAGCAAAATGCTGAACAGATTCCCTCTAATAAAAGTGCTGGGAATTCTTATTCTGGTGCCGTAGCTGAGGAAGAGTCGCAGTACAATTTCAGTAACATTTGCATTGGATTGTAGCTTGTGTAATGGCCCAAGCCCCATTCTCCATAATGATAGAAACACTACATCAGGCAAATATAGCACATAAGTTCGCAAGAGTGACTGAGAGAGGAAAGGATGAGGAAGAAGTAGAGAAGCATCAACAATAACACAATCTGCAACTACAACACTTTTTCTGCCTCACAGGGGTGGCAGCTGCTCTTGCTGGCTATTCTCAGGAGAGTTTGATGGATTCTCCCTCTCAGAGGGAGGCAGCACAGCACAGGAGGCTTAAACACAGCGCAGGCACGAGCTGGGCTCTGCTACATTTACACACAAATGAGCCACAAAGACGCCAAATCATACAGCACGACCTGGCCCGGGCAGATTTATTTTTTACCTGATGTGATTCGGGCCTGTCTTAATTGTGCTGAAAGGGTTTTTGCAGGTGGCTGTTGAAGTAGTGACATTTTCACATTTTCTGATGTCGCCTCTCCTCACAAAACTGATATTAAACACAGCATCATATATTTCGTCTTTCTGTAGGTTATGGAATTTATCGTAGTGCTTGTCCTCTATGAGTCAGTGTGAATCAGTTTTCTTGGCATCGCTCATTTGTTATTAAGGTGCATGAGGTGTTTTTGTTGATACCTCTGCTCAAAAGCTTAAAAGGGCAAACTGTATCATTGCTCAGGCGTGTCGCTTCATTTACTGTCTCTACCTTATTTAGGTTTACTGTCAGGTGCCATCTTAGTATGAATGGAAATGCTCAAAACTGGCAAGAGATAATGCAGGATTCCTCTATGCCAGGTTATCAAAAACAAAATAATCTATAAACGTTAAGAGAATGCAGGAGTCATTCTTGACTACAATCATTTGTTATTTAACATTGTTGAATGCTACTGAACAAATGTAATGCCTAAGAGAATTCTCAGTTGTCAGAAGGCTCATGCATTATGTAAAGCCTGTACTGTTCTTGGACTAAATTTGTGTAATTCCTTGAAAAATTCAAAACAACCCAAAGCTCCCCATATGAAGAGGAACTCATAGCAGACATTTAATAATGCATGTGACAGTCAAAGAAGCAGACAACTAACACTAAGGGCTGTCTCTGTTTCTGAGATTACAGTGGACCTACTAACCCCATGTCATGAAAAATTTACCATACTGATATTGAGTAGCTTTATGCTTTATTTAGACTTTATTTAAATCATCTCACACCAAAAGGAAGCCAGTATTTATATGGTGCCTTCATACACAGTATATTCTTTGTGAATTAGAGAGCAAAGTGTATACTTTTGTTTTATTAACTATTAGGCTTGGTTTGTTGTTACATTGCACATTTATAAGTGAAACAAAAAGAATAAAAGAGAAAATGAAAAGACTGTGCCTGCAAGGCATGCAGGGCTTAAAACATACTCATTAATTTAATAACCGTGAAAAAATACATGCAAGAATGGAAAAAATCTGTCAGTATTGTGGACTGTTGTTCCTTTCTTTGACCTCTAGAGGTCCCCTCTGAGCTCTCTCACCCTACGTGCTCTCTTGTAATTAGCGTTATTGTGTTCACATGTGACTCTTTGAGTAGGTGTTCTTAAGTGGCTTGGTCTCAGTTTCTTTGTATGGTGTTTAGTTGCTCTGGAGCCAGCGCCCAAGTGAGTCTTTGACTCTATGATCTTTTTCCTCATGACTTTGAATTATTTCTTGTGCTCTGCTTTGTTTTGTGATTTCTTGACTTTGCTGGAGCTTTTTGCTTTTCTGACCTTCTACCAAGTCCTCAAGTGCTAGCCCATCATGTCGAACCACGACTACCTCCACCACAACACTTTTCAGGAGACCCCAGAGCTTGCTGTGGATTCCTCACTCAGTGTTCCCTTACATTTGAATTACAGCCATCATCTTTTCCCTCAGACATGGCCCTCTCCTGGGCAACATCTGTATGGGAAGCCCAACACCCATTCTGTTCAAGCTTTTCTGCATTTGAAAAATAATTCAAGAGAGTCTCTGATCACCCTATTAGTGGCCGGGAAGCATCCAACCGACTGTTGTCTATTCGACAGGGCAGTCACAGTGGATAGCAGAGTATGCTATCCACTTTCGTACGATTGCAGCAGGAAGTGGCTGGAACAATGAATCTCTCATGGTGTGTTTCCAAAACAGTCTTTTTGAGGTGCTCCAGGATGAGCTTGCAACACGAGAGCCTGTTAATGATCTTAAAACCCTTATTGATCTTGAAGTTCGGCTGGATAACTGCTTGTGAGAAAGGAACCTGAGTCGCCACCTTTTCACACCCCTTGTCAAACCAGTTCCCATAGAGAAGTTACCATTGCCCCACGGATCTCCTGAACCAATGCAATTGGGTGGTACTCGGGTCTCCCCATCAGAACGTGATCGCCGCATGAAAGAGCGGTGTTGCCTTTACTGTGGGCTGCCTGGGCATTTCTGTTCTGCCTGCCCAGAGCTCTCGGGGAAACGCTTGGTCCCGTACAGACAAGAAAGGACTGTAACGGGAATTACTCACATTGCCCCACCTTCCAGCTTAGGATTGTTTCTCCATATCACACTCACTTGGGGTACTCATAAGCGTCATCTCAAGGGCTTGGTAGATTCAGGTGTTGCAGGGAACTTTATGGAAGTTTCCTTTGTCAAGAGACTCCAGATCCCTTTTGATCCATTCCCTGCACCTCTGACAGTTACTGCCCTGGATAAAAGACCTCTGAGTCCCGGGAAGATAACACTTCTAAACCCTCTCCCCTGGGCACTATGAGTACCTAGTAATGCCTAGTAAGGTGTCAAATAAAAAAAGAACAGCTCACTGCAAAAAAGTTTGCCCGTTTAAAGCTATGTATTTAAGTAGATTTTGCGATTACCTTATATATCTCTGTCATCAGGTTTGAAGTGTTTCTCACAAGTGAACACCCTGCTTTTGTGTATCAACTTCAAAAACTCTGAAATCTTTGTACGGATCTTAGTGATCTCTCTTAGCCAAACGTCCCTTCACTTCATGTGTTCTGGATCTTTTGCCGCTGGAAGTTTAAACATAGCAAAACCTTTTGGTTTTTGGTATGATCCGCAACCCAAAATCCAAAGCTCTTTGGAAGTGGAATAGAACACAGTATGCACATCAATTGCACATACTGTAACATGGACACCATATTGAGATGATGTGTGCACAATGAAAGTCATGTGACATTAAAAATTGTGAACAGAGACATGGTTTTTTGACATTTGCCGGGTTACCTAACCAGGCTCCCTCTATAACCTAACCAGGCTCCCTCTATAACCAAACCATGCTAGAGTCTTCTGGTCATGTCTTGAACTGGTTGTTTGTGATTGCTGTGTTCTCACCTCCCCAAATGAAGAGGAAAACAGATCAGGGAACAATTCAAACAGAGTTAAAAAAACTATTATTAATTATTAATGTCTCATTAAAAAAAAACAAATTCAAAAATAGTAGATGCAGTGGAAACTGGTGTTTCAAGATATTAAAGAAATTTGACACTCATTAATATAATACCTACATATAAAGGTGATTTAGTAAATAAAAAAAGAGAGAATTCGCTTTTAAAATAATTTATTCAAGAAAAATATCAATATTCGATATATGGAAGTAAATCTTTTGGCCTCAAAACCCATGTTCTATGTTTTAGCGTTGTTCCCTTCAGCAGAAATTTCTTGCAGGTGTTGTGCATCAGTCTCAGATATCGGATTGCTAAAATTTGTGACCACTCTTTCTTCAGTTGCAAGATATTTTGGGAATTTCTTGCATGCACTGCCATTTTCTAATTCCCCTCACAAAATTTCAATAGGGTTTAAATCTAAGCTTTGAATAGACTAATCTATAACTCCAATTTTTCCTTTTGAGCCATTCTTTGGGGGATTTGCTAGCGTGCTTAGGATCATTATTCTGGTCAAACTTCAACTTTCAGACAGAGGGCCTCACATTACCTTCCAGCATTCTTTGATATAATGGAGAATTTCTAGTTAAATTGATCACTTCAACTGCCCCGTTCCTGAGGCAGAAAACAACCCTAAACCATAACATGCTTACCACCCTGCTTCACAGGTGATAGCAGGTGTGATGAATGTACGTTTTTATGTGACTGATTTAGATTTTGTTTATTTAAATAGTGAAAATAACTATCCATCCATTCAAGGTTGCAGGGGACTTTGGGCAAGAGACGGGATATACCCCGAAAAGGTGTTTGTATCCTCTTAAGCCCCTGTCACACATTGAAGATTTAGCCAGCGTTTGCTGACATAGAGAAATTTGGCGAATAAGCTGGTGTACGTGGCATATGTTAATGTCTATTTCAGTGTCCGTCATTCCTTAATATCCTCATGTGGCGTACAGCAGTTAACAGTCAACCTGAATGTGAAACACAACTACATCAGTTCAGGGTCTAATATAAAAATATAGATTTTTGTCAACATAATAGGTCATTAAATGATTTCTTTCACCTGGTTAATGGGGTTTCTGCTCCTGAACATCACTGCACAGCGTCTCCATATCAGGGTTGTAAGACGTCACTTTCATTTTCACGCAGGATTGCAAGCTCTCAACTGTGAGCCGTGAGCGATGTATACTTTTGATGTAGTTCATGATGGAAAAAACCTGCTCACGCAAGTATGTGGATCCAAAGATCGACACAACTCCAAATGCATACTTTTTCATGGTTATATAATTGTCGGGAATGGCACTCCATGTATCGAACACAAGTTTTTCTGGTTTGGGAAGGTTTTCAATGTCAAACTATTTGTGCTTCTGAGCAAGAATGGTATTTTGACGAGGAACATCTTCAAGATCAGCTGTCAAGCTTCTGAACTTCGACACCCACACGCCTTTGTCAGCTATGTCGGCCAGATTGGGCTGACTTACACCTGTAAATACAGTCATATTCAACAGTGCTGGATCGAGTGATGGGCAAGTATAATGTGTTTTTTTTTTTTTTTTTTTTAAATCTCCTTAGACTCACAATCTTTCCGAAACACAGTTTGTATTGGAATGGTGGTACGCTGAAAATACTTATAATTTATCTGACTGTGTGCTTCTTTAAATTGTCTCAAAGAGGGGAAGTGAAGCAGTGTACATCTCTGGCAAACAATGTCATTTTGCGCTCAAACGCCAAATCCTCCTCCAGCATCTGCAGGGCTGTGCTTCCTTTCCCTGCAACTTTTGTTGCCTTTCAGAAAAGTTTTTATGTGCCTGAGACACATAGCAAACCGCTTCAGTTCTTTCCCTCTGGACAGCCACCGGACTTGGTTGTGCAGCTGAAGATTGCAATATGTGCTCTTAACTTCATCCAATAATGAAAGGAAATTTATTCTTGAAATGTCTTTCAACGGCTGATTTTTTTTTTTTTTGTTGTTTGCTAATTTCGCACCACATATAAAACATGCTGGTAAACCACTTTTGTAAGCAGTGAAAGCAAATGAATCAGTCCATGATGCATTAAACATTCTTCTTTCATCAAAAACGTTTTTTTTCTTAGATTTATCCATTGCTAGCTTACCTGGGGGTTAAAATGAGTCACTTGTCTGGTGGCAATATAAGCCTCGGGAGCCACAGCAGAGGCTCTGGTGCCGCGGGTTGCCAACCTCTGAACTAAACGCTGCAAATACACCCATGATACGCTAGTTGTAAGTTAGAAAGACGTTCAGTAAAAGTTCTGTGGTCATCTGGAACACGTCAGATACGTCTACATAAGTCAATATACGTTGGAGATAAGTTCGATATAAGTTAGCTATAAGTTTTTGATAGGCTCTGGATAAGCTACTAATAAGTTGTGTACGTTCAAAACTGGAATAACATCGATAGATCAGTGTATGCCAGCATTTAATAGAAATTTGTCATAGGTTAACATAAGTTTTGCAAATCGTTAATATGTGACATCTGTGGTTGATTGTATCAAATGAATGTTTAGAAAAATATGTAAAAAACAATTTTCATGGGATGTACTTATTTTAATCAGTACTTATTTTCACAACTGTAAATATATATATACTGAACAAAACTATAAACACAATTTACATGTTGGATTTTCTGAGAACAGTCACAGAGACAGTGTGCCACTGACAGTGTTGTTGGTTTGCACAATCAAAGAATTTCAGCTCACTTCTCTTCACACATTTCCTGAAAGCTCAAAATGTCCTAGTTTTTCCATGACCTCTGAACATTTTACTGAACATCTATAGGATGCTCTGAACAGGTGCACAATATCTCAGAGCTATAGAAGAAAAGTGGGACAACATTTCACAGGCCACAATCAATAACATGATCAGGTCTATGCAATGTT
The DNA here is from genome assembly GCA_039654325.1 of Tandanus tandanus. Classification (NCBI taxonomy): domain Eukaryota; kingdom Metazoa; phylum Chordata; class Actinopteri; order Siluriformes; family Plotosidae; genus Tandanus; species Tandanus tandanus. Next base: position 7,829,419 of record JBCNYH010000010.1, read on the forward strand.
TGGGGTGTAGGTGATTAACAGAAGCATGCTTATATCCACTGGTCAAAAGATAGGACCTTTTGTGAGTTTTGTTGAACAAGTTTCCATTTATTGATTTACTGTATTTGAATAAAATTTTCAAATGCTAAGTTTATATTTTTCTTTTGTTAGAATTGTACTGTGTACACAAAGAGCAATTATAGAGATAGATAAAGTTTCAGTTCTGAACAGAGTCTCTTAATGTATGTATTGGCAGAGGCAGATTTGATACCTGCCCATTTTCATATTACGGAAAAGGAACACTGCCACAAAAGCTTTTGTTTCCACATGAGACACAGATGAAAAATATCACATTAAATGATGCTGTCAAGCTGTCACTAAGGTAATGAAGTTACTCCAAACCATTTGTCTTATTTTGTCATGGCCTTTCCCCATTAGTCATAGTAGGATGTCATTAACTCCTCAGGAACCCCCTTCACCCAAGAACACTTGGCTACAGTTTCAGAGTGAGAATAATACATGGATCAGCCATAACATAAAAAAAATTGGAAACTGACAGGTGAAGTGAATAAAGCTATAATTCCATATGCATGGTATGCGGAATGCATGACGTAATGTGCACATGATATCTGGTATGCGTAATGCGTGCTTGCAAATGCCATATATATACACGGAAGCCCAGTCTGTTAATTCTCTCCTTGCCGTGCCGTTCTTAAAAATGGCAACATTGCTTATTGGAAAATAAGTTCTAGAAGAGCAAACAATCGCAATTGCAATGGCATTATGAAAAACAAAGAAAGAGAAAGCATCGTTACTGGGTTCTTTTCAATTACCAAAAGCAGGATGAATTGTGAGCTTCCAATCAGTTGATAAGTGAACATGAAGTAGACAAATAAAAATATTAACAGTATTTTCGTTTGTCAAAAGAGCAGTTTGACAGCATCCTAGAGCTGGTCTGTGATAATTTATCAAAGCACTGTAGATTACAATCAGTAGTATCAGCCAGATAACATTTAGCACTTTGCTTAAGGTAAGTAGGCTAGCATTTACACATTAGCCAGTGAACAGCTGATTAATTTTGTTGTTTAATATATATCAACTACTTTAAGTATTGACACTGAATATGTAATATTACATGAGCAACTCTGCTACAGTTCAAAGTTCAATGTCAGGTCCTAATTGCCTCATTTTGAAATTTTGGTTATTTGCAAGGGTCGTCTTGCTTACATCATGCATGAGAAAATACCCACAAAACATGTAATATGTCGGTATCCCGGGTTCGGTTTTTAATATGAATACAGCAAAAATCGATATAAGCACCTATTGCTTCTGCCGCATCCGGAATACACATGCCGCAAGATGTATTCCGTATATGCATACCGTGCATATGGAATCTTAGTTTAAAATTGATGATCTTGTTATAGTGCCATCTGCCAAGGAGTGGGATGTTTTAGACTGAAAGTGAACAGTCAGTTGATGTGTTGGAAGCAAGAAAAATGAGCAAGCGTAAGGAGTGACTTGGACAAGGGACACATTGTGACGGCTAAATGACTGAGTCTATTTATCTCCAAAACAGCAGGTCGTGTGACATGTTCCTGGTATACAGTGGTAAGTACCTACAAAAGGTGATCCGAGGAAGGACAGTCATTGAACTCGCAAGATGTCATGGGTGCCCAAGGATCAATGATGCATGTAGGAAGAGAAGGCTAATACTTTTGGTCTGATCTCATAGAAGAGAAACTATAGCACAATTTAAAAAAATGTTAATGGTGGCTATGATAGAAACATGTTACTACACACAGTACATTGCATTGTTAAGGCTGATCAGTTTATGACCTAGGTTATGTTTGAAATAAATTTCAGGAATTGTTGTAAAAACTCACTCCACTCACTCACTCACTCACTCATTTGCCAAACCGTTTATTCCTACTAAGGTTGTGGGGAGGCTGAAGCCTATCTGAGCCGATTCTGGCAAAGGCGGGCTATACCCTGAGCACCTCGCCACAACATTGCACAGGGAGCACATGCGAACTCTACACAGAAACACCCGAAATCGAAAGTCGAACCTAGGACCGTCTTACTGTGAGGCGGACAGGATAACCACTACACCACCATGCTGCCTGTTGTAAAAACTACTCTACTAATCTAACTACTACTAAAATTGTAAATATTGCAATGCATTACAAATTTGCATGAAAAAAATTGTTGCGCCAGCATCAGTCCATTACAGGACACAGTAAACACCCTTGTTCACGCTTGTTCACATATACAACTAAGTCCTCCTCCTACAGGCATGTTATTGGAAGGTGGGAGGAAACCTGGGAACCCATATGAAACACACAGACATGGGAAGAACTTGTGAAACTTTACACAGACAGCAACATGTGCTTGATTGAATCATAAACCCGGAAGTTGTGAGGCAGCACTACCTGCTGCATCACCGTGAAGTCTGACTCCGAGCATAAAATAATAACACAATGAACTTAATAAAATATGTGGGACAGATAAAAACCATTCAAAAGAAAATGTAAATAGTGAATAACCAACATTAAATGAATAATAGGATACAGGTATGAGTATAAAGGTTATGTAAAATAAGGTGCTATATGTGAATTAAAAGTTTTCCAAAGACTCAAAGACAGTGAATATCTGATACGAGGCTTATTTTATCCTGGTAATATTGAGCAATATATTCTGATTATTTTACTAGGGCATTCATTTTGATATGGGGTGGCACGGTGACGCAGTGGTTAGCACGTCCACCTCACAGCAAAAAGGCCTGGGTTCGATTCCTGGGCTTTCTGTATGGAGTTTGCATGTAAACCCCCGTGCTTGCGTGGGTTTCCTCTGGGTACTCCGATTTCCTCCCACACTCCAAAAACATGCACAGTAGGCTAACTGCCTGTTCCAAATTGACCCTAGGTGTTAGTGTGAGAGTGAGGCTGTATGTGTGTTGGCCCTGCAGTGATCTGGCCAGCTGTTCAGTGTGTACCCCGCATTCGCCCATTATTGGCTGACATAGGTGCCAGCCTCAAAGCAACCCTAATTAGGATTAAGCAGCGTAGATAATTAAATTAATTAATGAATGAATAATTTTAATAAGTTGTCTCATTATTAAAACTTAGGAAGTGGTCTAATTTTGCCTCCAGGTTGGGAAAACAGGATTTCACAAATTTAATACATATCCTTTGGATGTATTAATCGCACACTTAATTACAATTAGCAAATCAATAATGTCACATACCAGGTAGAAACTTCCCAAATTAAATCAAATATACAAAATGGATATGTTGTTTTGTTTATGCAGATGATATAATACACTATATATCCCCCCAACACCCTCGACCAGTGACCATTTTTTCATTAATCATTATGGCAATTAATTGTTATAAGAGTATGTAAACCGTATATTTTATTTATTAACCCCCAACCATTTCACACATATAATGCATTGGGCCACTTTCCTAGTTTCCTTTGCAGTGTATGATTTTACCTGAGAAGGTTGTAAGCCACCCTGCAGAACCAGATCTTAGACAAACATCCAGTCACACTCCCATTCACACCTAGGGGCAATTTGGACCACCCAAACCACCAGACCACTGTTCATGTCTTTTGGTTTGTACTCACTGTGCCCCTAAAACTGTACGTTATTTCCTCTTTCATAAATCAGTTTAATTAATTACTAATTAATCAAACTAGTTTATACCACTATTAATACTGGTGGTAGGGTGCTGGATTACTGAGCCCAAGGTCAGGGGTTCGAGCCCCACTATCACCGGGTTGTCATTGCTGTCCTCCAGTGCAGCTAACTGGGTTATCAAAGGCCGGCCATGTCTCTCACTGTGTGTGGTCATGCTAACTGGCGTAGTGGTTAGCATGTCCGCCTTACAGCAAGAAGCTCCCAGATTTAAGTCCAGGGCTCGGTTATGGCATTTCTGTGTGGAGTTTGTATGTTCTCCCTGTGCTTGCGTGGGCTTCCTCCAAATACTCCAGTTTCCTCCCACAGTCCAAAGACATGCACATTAGGCTAATTTGCAGTTCCAAATTGCCCCTTGGTGTGAGTTTGAATGGTCAAGTGTGTTGGCACTGTGATGGATTGTACCTCACACAAGGCTGAGATAGACTCCAGCCGACTCTAGTAGGATTAAACCCTTCAGCAAATAAATAAATGAATTAATGCATGGGTGATAGAAAACAAGTCGACTATTCCGACATTAATGTGCCCTAAATAAACCAATATGTTCCTTTATTGTTTGTGTGGATGTATTTATGTTGCTGATCCACTATTAAATAAAACATAATGAATCTTATTGATGTGGGTCCCTGAGCGTTGGACGAAGGCCGCCCCTGTGCTGTGGCTTTACTTCTCTCACAGATGATGGAGGCCAGGCACCTGGAAAGGGATTAATTACAGACAGCTGGCCAGCAACACCAACCTCACCCCAGGGGCATCCTTTCCACCTCCATCACTCTTTTTAAACTTGTGTCTTTAGGAATGGCTTTCAGATCCCAAAATCACCATGTAAATATTGTACTTACTTTTTTAGTGGGTTTCACAATGATAGATGATATTCTTTGCCATACCACAATCATCTTAACCATCATACATGCACTGAGAATCTATATGATTTAATGTGAAGCTGTATCTATAGCGAGTTTTGTATTAAGGTTAAGTATGTGTTTGGTGCATTCCTCAGACCATGTTTCTCTTGCTGCGGGCAAAACACAAAAGTAGAGGTTAAAATGATGAAACGATAAAGCATTTGGCCCTGGAAAAGGCACCGGCAACAATAATTAAGCAGCCAAATAAAAATGATTAGAACTGCTTTTGACATTCTCATTGCAAGTAACTTCCCCTTAATTGCAATCACAAATTTTAATGCCAGTTTTATGTGCTACGGCTATAAGCTGTTTAAAGTTCACTTGCTATACTCTTTAAATCTGTCCCATTTCTGCAGATGAGCAGGGGACAGAGGAAGGAATGGGGCTCGTGAATTCCCCACAGCGTTAGGCGTGCTGTGTGCTGAGTGGCTAATTCCAGGAGGATGGCCCACACCAACACATACTCAAGGCTTCTTAGCTATGCAGCCACAGCATCTGTTGAGAACTAATTAATGTTATAACCTCATAAGCATCATGAAATTGGACATTATCCCTTAATTAAATGAACAGAGATGTATTACAATGATTATAGTGACATAATGGTGCATTGCCATGCTAATGCAACCGCACCAGGATGCTAGCAACAAAGCTAATAGGTAATGGTCCTCCCCTACCCAAAAAAAAGACTCTTGATGAGTGTCAAGAAACACCTCTAAATGAAAAGAGGTTTCGGATTTTCTGAACTCTTCTGCTCACAACTTTGATCACTGATCCCATAAAATCATGCGGTTCACCAAGATGTTGGTCAGGCTGCGATAGGTTTATGTCCCTCTATGGTTTTGTGTTCTAGCTTTCTGGTGGCTATGATGATTATGGGAACTGCACTCACTCAGCGGATGATTATAGTGCGGAGTCAGCCTGTGGAACAGCTGTGCAATAAAGGCCATATAAAAACAAAGAGAGGTGCTTGGCTGGCAGTACACCTGGACCAGACAGAGCTTGAAATACTGAGTCCCCAAGGACCTGCTCAGCAAGGGGAGTGAACTTCTGCAGCTCTCAAGGTGCATCTAAGGCATTGAGGAGGGCAATCTGTGTATGACTGAAATTTTGTAGTAACTCCACAATCACATATTGAATTGTGTGCGAATTAAGATTCAACCAGAATTAGGAGGAGGGGAGATGGGTTGCTTTATCACTGAGGAGTGGTGTCAACAGCTGGTGCTGAAAAAGACAGGCAATATTTTGCATAGTCTTGACTGGAAAACAGAGACGTCTGGATTTGCATGCTGCAGAACTGTGCAACACTGATGGTGCCAGCTGTATGCAAATTGTAGATATGAAAAAAAAATATAGAGTCCATTTTCAGTCACATGGTGGAATTTATAAACCAGTCACACTCGGTAGGAAACAAACAAACAAACAAACAAACAACGCAAGCTGTGTTAGTATCCATTCAGTGTACATAATACACATACTCTGTGTATTCCTCAGTTATCTTGTAAATGGAGCATGATCAACATGTGCTGGCATGCTATTGGTCAGAAATAATCTTCTTCAGTTTATCTTGACTTTGCCTTCTGACATATATGTGTTTCCTTGCTCTTTTACCAACGAAAGGAAGAATGAATGAAGGAACAAACTTAGACATGATCGCCAACCTCATATTATATAAATGTTGTATTATATGAAGTCTGGCTGTTTTGTCTAAGCCAGGGGTCTCAAACTCGCGGCCCGCGGGCCAATTGCGGCCCGCAGGACGATAGTTTGTGGCCCCCGCCTTAATATG
>JBCNYH010000010.1:7835885-7861776 GCA_039654325.1 Tandanus tandanus
TTTCTTATTAATTCTTAATTTGTTTATTTATTTTTTCATCTTATTTTGTGTTAAAAAATAAAAATAAAGAGATATGACAAGACTGAAAATTTAAAAACAAAGCTTTTCTTGTGGAAAACCTGCTGCGGCCCAGCCTCACCCAGACTCTGCCTCCAGCGGCCCCCAGGTAAATTGAGTTTGAGACCCCTGGTCTAAACGTATAATATATCAAAACTAAGGTTAAAAACAAAAGCTAAATGAAAATATCAAAAATATTCTTTGTTATTTGCAAATATACTTTATTACGAACAAAATGAATGAAATGTGCACCTCACTGGAAATATATCAACATAAAATATTAATATATACCCATGAGCTGGCAGAATCATGTAATTTAAATGTGCAGACAGCTGAAATGAGGCTGAATGTCTCTCTGTTTTACTTTTGGCGGAAGGTCTTTCAAAAGACATTTGTTTCAGGTTTCCTCTACCGGTTAATTGCCTTTTTTTTGCCACAAATTCACAACGACAGTGTTTGGTTTCTGCTACCGTATTATTTATAACCCTTGGTTTTTTGACGGGAAGATCCGCACCCCCCCTTCTCACTGTCCCTTTTGCCCCATAGAGGATGATTGATTGATTCCGTTTAACCTTGATAAGGGAGGCAATAGAAAAACAGATTGCCATATTGACACAGGCATGATGGGCCGCTCAGCTCTGGTGACTGGCGAGGTGAGGCGGAGGTCGGTGTGCTTGGAGAAGACAGAGGAAGAGAGTTGCACTTCACAAAATCACTGCCTCTGCCAACCTTCCATTATACCCACTGCAGCTTCAGATACTATGATAGACCTCTTACACTGAGAGTGATACTCACTATGTCAGATTTCATATTAAAGTATAAGGTGTTGGGTGGAATGTTGTAGTTTACTGTCTTTAAACTAACTGTGCACATACAGATAACACATTCAGAACTGTTTGGTCTTCACCAGACATAAGCTTGTTCAACAGCCTCCTGATTTCATACAGTGTGTTTATCATGAATCCTTTAATCATTAAAATGATATAGTTTGATTAGAGCTTATGAGGACAATATCCGCTATAAACTGGATGCTATATATGTTAAGCCTCTCATTTCAACGCGGTGAAGATCACTTATTTATTCATTTCTCTTCAAGGCAATCACAGTACTCAATCAACCAAGAACAGAAATCAAACCCAAAGTGCAGCTTTTTGTTAGCTCCTTCCTACAAAGCATCCTTATGGTATAGCATTAACCTTCACATCCTATCCTATTCATTCATATGGATGTTTGCTCTTCATTGAATTTTTAGTGTGGCATTCTGTATGCTCATACTGGATCACCCCCCTTGCCATTCCCTCTGCCTGCGCTGTTAATCCCTCTCAGTGGACCTGCCCTTTGTGACACTATCACTGTCTCTTTTTGACATTTCTTTCAAGGGTCCCAAAGTCATTTACTGTGATTACTTTCCTTGGGCATATGCTGATTTCACTTCTGACACTTTCTTTGTGCTTCAGAAGTCAGCTCTATCTGTCAATTGCTTTTTTGGACAAACCATGTAAGTTGTGCCAGAGGGGCAGGGATGGAAAGAGAGATACTTCCTTAATGCCATGCAGTGTATTAAGACATCTCATCACTGTCAGACAGTGGTATAAAGGAAGTAGCAAGGTGTTTGAAGAGGGACACTGGGTAGTTCCTGCAGGCCTTGTCAGAGGCTGGACTATGGCTATTGTTTGGCCACCAGATGGCACCACTTGCGGACTCTTGTTTCTTGTGTATCTGTTCTATTGTAGTTAATTTATGTCACCTGTGTCTTGTTTGCCCAGTTGTATTTAAGCACTTGGTTCCACACTTGTCTTTGTACAGTCTTTGAGCGTTCACTGTGAATATTGTGTCTGCCCTGTGTCTAACTATCTGTAAGCCTATTTTGTTGAGAGCTGACTTGTGTTTTCACCTTGCCTTGTGTTTTGGTTAACTGAGACCCTGTTGTTTGGGTTTTGACATTGCTGCTGTTCTTCTTAGCTTTTGAATCCTAATGGCCATTTTGAAAAAGTATTTTTTGTGTCCTTTGCTTTTCTTCTGTGATTTTTACTGCCTTTTTTGAAAAAGACTTTGGCTGAACCTGCTTGGATATTTTTGTGTGCTCCCATCTGATTAAACAACTTAAACTTCACCTTTGTGACAGTCTCTGCTTTTGGCTCCTCCATCTTGTGCCCAACACACTCAGTAGAGGAACAGACTCTTGATCCGGAGACCCAGGTTCTAATCTCGGTCTACCCTTACAGGAAGACTGAAACCTAGACATGGACCTAGCAGGGGTCGAAGCATCCGAGACCTCAACCATTGCGGAAGTGGTGGCAGCCATATCTAGCCATGAGGCCTCAGTTCAGCATCGTTAGGCTGTACTCTCCAGGCATGACCAGACTATAAATGAAATCCTGCACACCCTGCAGAGGCTAGCAACAAACCTGCAACCTCCTACCACCACCCCTTCTTCTTCACTTCCAGCTCCAGCTCCAACTCCTGTGCCCACAACAGAACCACGCCTCCCAACTCCCCAGTGGTATGATGGTTGTGCCAGTAACTGTTGAGGCTTTCTTAACCAGTGCTCCCTGACTTTCGAGCTCCAGCCCTCTTCGTTCCCAACAGATCGCTCCTGGGTAGCTTATGTGATGCCAGTTGGGCTTACCTTGCTCACCGGAAAGGTGCTGGCTTGGGCCACTGCTGTGTGAGTGGAGCAGCCTCCATACTGTGCTAATTATCAGCTGTTTGTGCAGGAGTTCAGGATAGTGTTTGACCACCCCATCACTAGCCGAGAATCCGCCAAGCAGCTGTTCAGACTTAAGTAGGGCAATGGCAGTGTGGCGGACTATGCTATCCAGTTTAGGACCCTGGGTGCAGGAAGCCACTGGAACCAAGAGGGTGTGAATCCAACAAGGTTTTTCTGAGCAAATCCAGGATGAATTGGCAGTAAAGGAAGATGTAGACAACCCGGAAACCATCACTGAAATGGCTCTTTGGCTGGACAACCGTTTGAGAGAGCAGGCTTTAGCCCACACAATCGCAAGGGGTCTCCCCTCTCATTTCATTTCCTCTTCAAACTCTCATGGTGTATTGGAACAACTTCAAGAAACCCATAAGCTGATGCAGATGGGAGGCACCCGTCTTTCCTTGGCAGAAAGGGAATGCGAAATGAAGGGGAGATTGTGTTTGTATTGTGAGAAATCTGGCCATTTTCTTAACTGTTGCCCAGAGCTTTCGGGAAAGTCCAAACTCCATCCAGCAGAGGGCGGGCTTTGACGGGAGCTTGTTGGGGGGTCGGGGGGCCTCACATCTTTGTTGGTGGTGTCTGCCTTAGATGTTCGACCTTTGGTAGAGGGCCACATTGACAAGTCCCCGACCCCATTTTAGATGTCTGTTTTGTAACACCAAGAAGAGGTAAGATTTTTTCTTATTCATTTCCTGCATTTGTTTTGGGACATCCCTGGTTGACCAAACATAACCCTCATATTGACTGATCTACAGGCACAGTTGTTCAGTGGGGCCCTTCATGTTCTACCTCTTGTCTTTTCTTGAGCACCTGTTTCCCTCATGCCACCCAAGTCCCTAGATTTATTTCGACTTCCTTCCCAGTACCTATATCTCAAGGAGGTATTTAGCAAGAAGAAGGCCTTGCCTTTTTATCGCCCTTATGACTGCGATTGGTCTCATGAGTGGTTCATGTGCTCCTAGGGGGCGCATCTACTCCCTGTCAGCTCCCGAATGCCGTGCCATGGAGGACTACATCCAAGAGGCCTTGGCATCAGGTTTTATTCGTCCCTCCACTTCCCCTGCAGGGGCAGGTTTCTTTTTTGTGGGCGAAAAAGGATGGAGGTCTCCATCCTTGTATTGATTACTGTGGGCTGATCAAAATTACAATCAAGAACAGATACCCACTACTTCTTATGGCCACAGCCTTTGACCTTCTGCAGGGTGCCACTATATTTACCAAGCTCGATCTCTGGAATGCTTACCATCTCATCTGTATTAGAGAGAGAGTGCGAATGGAAGACTGACTTCAACACATCTACTGGCCACTATGAATACCAGGTGATGCCAGTTGGGCTTACTGATCCCCCACAGTCTTCCTGGCCCTGATTAATGTTGTCCTTTAGGACTTTCTAAACAAATTTGTTTTTGTGTGCTTGGATGACATTTCGATTTTTTTCCATATCTCTCCATGACCATGTATCCCATGTCCGCCTAGTCCTTGAACAGTTGCTGAAAGACCATTTGTTTGTCAAGCCTGAAAAGTGTGTGTTCCATGCCTCAGTGGTCAGTTTTCTTGGGTTCATCATTAACAAGGGGAGCATCCAGATGGATCCCAAGAAAACCAAGGCAGTTCGGGAGTGGCCCCAGCCTGTCAAGAAGGTGTAACATTTTTTGGGCTTTGCAGATTTCTACAGAAAGTTAATCCAGAACTTCAGTTCTGTAGCCGCTCCACTCTCAGCCCTCACAAAAGGAAGGTCATCTACCATCAATTGGACAGGCGAGGCAGACCGAGCCTTCCAGGAACTCAAGGGCTGGTTCACCACTGCCCATGTCCTTATCCTTCCAGACACTACCAAACTGTTTATTGTGGAGGTTGATAAGTTGATCCTCGGGGTAGGTGCTGTTCTGTCCCAGAGAGGGCCCGACAACAATACCCACCCATGTGCCTTTTTTCCCACCGCTTAATACCCTCTGAATGGAATTATGATGTTGGAGAAGGGGAGTTACTTGCTGTCAAAATGGAACTTGATGAATGGAGGCAATGATTGGAAGGGACTGAACATCCCTTTTTAGTATGGACCGACCATAAGAACTTGCAGTACATCCACGCCAGACTTGGTGGGCTCTATTCTTCAATTGTTTCCAGTTCACCCTGTCATACTGAGCAGGGTCCAAAAATCTGAAGCCAGATGCCCTGTCCCGAGCTTTTCTTAGAGATTACACCAACTTCACAGAAAAACCTATTCTCTCTGTGTCACAGATCCTGGCTCCTGTTCATTGGGGTATAGAGACTTTGGTCCAACAGGCCCTGTGGAATGATCCCTATCCAAGGGGGAGAACTGTGGGGGTGTTGTTTGTTCCTGCCTCTGTTTGTTCCCAGGTCTTGCAGTGAGGTCACTTCTCCCAGCTCACCTGTCACCCTGGAGACAACCATACCCTGGAGTTCCTGCAAAGGTGCTTTTGGTGGCCTACTATGTGGGAGGATGTTCGGGCTTTTGTCTCTGCCTGCCTGACCTGCACACAGAAAAAAAACTCCCATCTCCATCCCCAAGGTCTGCTCCATCCCTTGTCTATTCCACAAAGGCCCTGGTCCCATATCTTGCTGGATTTCATAATCGGACTACCGATCCATCTGAAGGTAACGCAGTCATTTAGTGATTGTTGACTGCAAGTCTAAGGCTTGCTGTTTCTTGCCTCTGCCCAAACTCCCAGCTGCTAAAAAGACTGCTGAACTAATATGTTCCCATGTCTTCAGAGTTTTGGTTTAGCTCTAGATGTCATGTCATCCCGGGGTCCCCAGTTCGCCTCATGCTTCTGGCGGGCATTCTGCAAGTTGAAGCAATGGCAAGTCTGTCCTCTGGTTTCCACCCTCAGTCCAATGGCTAGACTGAGCACATCAACCAGGTCCTGGAGTCCACTCTCCGTTGCCTCGTTGCCTCCAATCCAGCCTCTTGGTCTACCCACCTCCCCTGGGCAGAGTATGCACTAAACACTTTGTGCTCCTCTGCAACAGGGTTGTCCCCTTTTGATTGCCAGTTTGGCTATCAATCCCTCTTATTCCAAGACCAGGAATCTGATGTCAGGGTCCCTTCGGCTAAGCAATTTGTGCAGCGTTGCCGGCGGGTCTGGAGGAGGGTCCGACACAATCTCCAGTGGACTTCTCGACAAAGAGTACACCCTACATTTTTTTGTGTCCCTATTGAGGCCTGTGGTCTCTTGCCCCCTAGCTCCCACCCCTTAATCCCCTCCTCCTGCCCGATTTATTGATGGTCAGCTAGCATTCACCATTAGCTGTGTTCTGGACTTCCGTAAGGTTCGGGGAGGCGGAATGCAGTACTTGGTTGATTGGGAGGGTTATAGACCGTAGGAACGCTCGTGGGTTCCATCCAGGGACATCCTGCACAAGGCCCTTCTTCGGGACCTAAATTTTCAGCCTCCTGATCGTCTCGCTAGGAATGTCAGGAGACGTTCTTGTGTATCTGTTCTATTGAAGTTAATTTATGTCATCTGTGTCTTGTTTGCCCAATTGTATTTAAGAACTTGGTTCCACCCTTGTCTTTGTTCAGTCTTTGAGTGTTCACTGTGAGTATTGCGTCTGCCCTGTGTCTAACTATCTGTAAGCCTATTTTGTTGAGATCTGACTTGTGTTTTCACCTTGCCTTGTGTTTTTAGTTAACTGAGAGCCAGTTTTTTGGGTTTTGACTTTGCTGCTGTTCTTAGCTTTTGAATCCTAATGGCCTTTTTGACAAAGTATTTTTTGTGTCCTTTGCTTTTATTTTGCTTGGATATTTTTGTGTGCTCCCTTCTGATTAAACAACTTGAACTTCACCTTCGTGACAGCCTCTGCTTTTGGGTTCTCCATTTCATGCCCAGCACACTCAGTAGAGTAACATACTCTTGATCCAGAGACCCGGGTTCTAATCCTGGTCTACCCTGACAGGCCTGCTCTCACTGCAGCAGGGGACTTTCATACCATCTGTGATCCAGCAGCATTGCAAGAAGACACAGTTACAGTCCATTTTAAGTTTAGAAGTGCAAATTTTAGGCAAATCTTTATTCTTCATTATCAACAAATATTCTAATAGGGTCTCAGAGTCAGCTCCATCAAAATGTTTTTTAGAATTGTCATGCCGTGTAATTTACTGAACTGCTTCATTTTTTATTAGGGTCACTCGAAGGCTGGAGCCTATCCCAGCTGACTCTGGGTGAAGGTGGGGTACACCCAGAACAGCTCGCCAGACCATCACAGGGCCAACACACACTCACACAACCATTCATACTCACACCTAGGGGCAAATTTGGAACAGCTAATTAACCTGATGGCGCATGTCTTTGGACTGTGGGAGGAGACCAGAATACCAGGACGAAATCCACTCAAGCACAGGGATAACATGCAAACCACACAGAAATGCCCTCGCCATGCACAGGCAGAGGCTTGAACTCAGGACTTTCTTTTGGTGAGGATAATCACTATGTATCCATGCCACCTATTTTTTTTTTGAATTACCAATATATTTTTATTTAAATGCTAAAAGCCTAAATATTAATGTGACAGTTTATCTTCCCACATGGTTACCATTCTTTTTTCTTCCACTCTTTCCTCTGCATATGGAGCCTGATCGTGAGCCTGGTGGAGCTTCTTAGCCCTCATGGTGGCAGCAGGTCTTTAGGAATGATGTGAAAGTGAGATAGAAGTGGATAGGTCATCAGGGAATAGGGGTAGTATGGAGAATTATGAAGCGAGTGTAGTTTGGTGGGGGTGGGTGGTGGGGGGTCGAGTGTAGCTCGGACATCATGAGCACTAAATTAGACATCTCCTTTGGCTGTTCATTTGATGTCCATTACTCTGTCATCCAGCAGACTCTATATTAACTGCTAATTAACTGCTGACACAAGGACCAAGTGATGTGGGTAAATCTTGACAGGGGCTGTAACAACTTTGATGGGATCTAGTTTGGAAATGATTAAAAAACGATTAATAAGAAATAATGCATAATTCATTGTAATAATGAGCAACAGCTCTACTGTTCATTTTATTTCCTCACCATCTCCTGATTTTCAGTTCTTTATTTTTCATTGACATCTGACGTGAATATCAAATGCTGAGATCTATAGGCAGTTTTAAGCTGAATATCTAGAAGCTGCTTTTTCAGATTTAACACTTTCCTCCGCACTGTAGTTAGATACCACGGTCAAAGCTGTAAGTGTCTGAAATAGCTCTGAGCCTGCTATAATCCTAAGGCTTTAAGTCTGCTTTGTCTGTGAAATACATACCTTCCTTTGTGAAATACATACCTCACTCTATGGCCACTCATCGAGCAACCAGCGCAAAATGCATGAGCCAATAACAACATTTCCACAGCTCCTATAGTGAAATTCTGCTGTCACTAGGCCATTGTGTGTGCTCATAGATTTCCATTCTAGATTTATAGTGGGCTTTCAATTCAGCGCGAAAACCGCAGGGATACAAAGGGATCATCTGGAATCAATGGACAAAGGTTACATGCTTCCTACCTTCTAGCCTTTGGCTCATGTTCCCATGAGTTCTACCCTCTCTTGGTACTGGGGCACCGATGCTTAATTAAAAAGTGTGGGTAATGTTATTTAAAGCATTAACGTGGTATATTGCTGTAAGCCATGTTTTCGGAGGCTTATTTTGGTTAGTATCCAAACACAGGCAAGAATCAGAACCAAGCCAATGGATTGCATTGTAATATGCTCTTACGAAGTTTATATAAACACAGTTTAAATTTGTATACCTCATCGCATAAGGTAATCTGTTTTGTTTATTCTAGTATAGTTTCATCTCTTCTGCTGAAAATCCCCCAGTCCTCCACATTAAGCTTTCCACAATGTCTTCCATATTACAACTTTACATGGTGCAACCCCAAGCCCCTTTAAAAAATCCTGTGAGCACTAGTTCTTGGGGTTTGAAATGCCTAGCTGTTGAGTAAGCCATGAAGAAAATGCTCAGACTAATTTGAGCTGACAGGAATGCTCCAGTAACTCTAATAATCACTCTGCACAACTATGTTGAGCAGAAAAGCATCTCAAAATACAGACCACCTCAAAACTCCATGCATCTTGATGCAGCAGCAAAGGACCACATTACCTCCAATCCTGTCAGCCAATAACAGGAACACTGGGCACAGGCTCTCTGAAACTGGAAAGTCATGTACCTGTAACAGACTAAGGCAGCAATCTACAAACAATAAGTTTAGGTTATGTACAATCACAATAATATAGATGTTCTTCGTGTCAGCTTGAGTGTGACTTGCACTCGGCAATACTTCACCCTTCTGCTATTTTGCCACCCGAAGCAGCTTTGTCTGTTATGACAAAACAAAATGTAGATCAAAAGCAGTGATACATCCACTAGTAGAGACAAACAAAACAACACTTGTTGGCTACCTTCCCAACGCTGAACATGTTTACTAGAAAGTTGTGCTACGTAAGCATATAGTAAAAGTTTACTTATGAGGCATAAAGATAGCATATGTTTTGTCGTCTGCTGTGGGCTTCTCCATGATAACATCTGATATTCCAGGAGATAAGACAGATTATATTTTTAATGCCCAAATATACATATAATTTACAACAGAGTTTCATGGGTGAGTAAGAAAGAAAAGATTCTCAGTGAGTTCTAAAGGATTTTATGTCAATATAAAGCTGAAAGATTTCAAAATAATTTAATATTATGCACATTTCTCTCTGTTTTCCCTTGAGTGTCTTTATGGATTTACTGGTTCATAGAATTCAGTTTTTGCTCGAGGCTAGGGTTATTTTATGTCACAGTATGGTCTCGACAGACCAAATGCAGAATGAGGAGCATGAGAATAATATTTAGACACAAATACTTTTTTCAGGTCAGAGCAAGTGCATATTTTAATACTACATCTAATCCAATCAATGGATATTTTACTATAAGCCCTGTATGTGAATGTGAAGTACCATTCCTGCTCATCTGAAATCACTATGCCCAACTGGGTTAATGCAATGATAAAATTTCTCATTTTACAAAGCCGCATGAGATTAAATAATATTACTGATTCTTGTAACACTGGCCCTGGTGAAGTAAATATGCTCACTGTTCCCATTTCAAATGAGCATAAAGTGTATATAAAGCCTAAGGGTGTATATAAAGTGATGGGCTAATATATGAGCATTTAATCTTGCATTTTAATCTTAAAAAGGTTTCAGAAACAGTTGATTGGTATGTTTTATTGAATATGTTATTGAAATGTACATTTCAGTCCAAGCTTGCAGTTGATCTGTGACATTGTTAGTTTAGTTTCTCTGTGATATGACATAACAAACAGAGTCCAGTTTGGGGTTTTGATGTGATTTACATTCAACTGAAGCATTCAGCCATTTTATGGCCAGACAGCAGGCATTGCTAGTAATCATTTTATCAGTCCTTTTAGAAAAATCCTTTAGACTTATTAATACCTGTACTGTAGCTGCATGTGAATGAGGTAGCATTAAAGGCTATGTACGTATTAAATGTGCCTTAAATTTAATTGTGAAAAGAAATATGTTATATTCTACTATCAGACAAAGAAGGCCTTTGGTATTCTCAGCATTACCACTTTAATGTTATAAATTATCCAAAAATCAAATTTCCTCTAGATGTCTCCTGAGTCGAAACTGTCTTTTGTTCCCAACCCCCAAAAATGTTCTCTATATACTAGTGGAGCTGGCCCAAATCACAAGAAGTCAATGAATCTTCAAAGTCAATGGGTTTTAGATGTCTCTTTCCCTCCAGAATATTGCCATTTGGTATTAGGCTTTCAGGCAGAGAGGGAGAGAGAGAGAGAGAGAGAGAGAAAGAGAGAGAGAGACAGAGAGGCAGGAGCGAGCTTCTGATCACTGAAGTGGTACGAGCTCGAGAGCGGAGAGCTCAGGGAAACAGATCACTGCCTTGGAAAAGGAAGGTAATGCTGATGTGAACATGCTCACCTGGGGACGACATAAATCACTGATCGTCCAGAAGAGCAGACAGCAGTCTGAATGCACAGGAAGAGATAGAGAGGACAGAGAGAAGAAAGTAAAGGGAGGGTGAGTGGGAAAGTGAAAGAGGGAGAAAGAAACGGGAAAGTGAGTTTTTGGGTGTGTGCATGTGTGTGTGAGCGAGAGAGGAAGGAAGGAAGAGTGATAAGTGAGAAAAGAAATCTGGACAACCACAAGGGTGAGGTTACAAAAGAAGGGTCAGTGAAGGTGCACTCTTAAAAATGTATTTGCCAGAAAAAAAAGGGCTTTGAAGCAAGGCCATAGAGAGACCTGATAAAGTTGATAATGTAGAATTTTCTGCTATGTTTTTGACCAAAAATAGGGAGCGTTATATCAACATTTTATGCTTGTCCCAGTGCACCCTATAGATAATTCAAAGCTGTGGAAAAACAATTGCACCATAATTTATTGCACCAAGTGAGCCAATTGTAAGAAATTTATATTAGAAAACAATTTATATTATGAACTAGAAATGCACACGATGGAATCCGTTTATATAGCACCCAGCTGGGGATGACACTGGGTGTCCCGATAAGGTGTAAAAGTAGCACTGTTCCTTATTCTGGCTTGGTTCTAGTAGAAGATTGTCTACAGTGGTGTAGTCAACTCACAATGGACATTGGAATGCTAATTGACGTGATAAGAAAACAGGATACATGGTGGACAATGAGACCAGAATAAAATGACATAAAACAGTGTAATAAAATGCAATATATGTAATTTCTATCATTATGTAATTTCTGTGCATCACGGTGGCGTAGTGGTTAGCACGTCGCCTCACAGCAAGAAGGCCTGGGTTCGAGTCCCAGCTCGGGTGTTTCTGTGTGGAGTTTTCCGTGTTCTCCCTGTGCTTGCATGGGTTTCCTCCATGTACTCCGGTTTCCTCCCACAGTCCAAAAACATGCACAGTAGGCTAATTAGCTGTTCCAACTCACCCCTAGGTGTGAGTGTGAATGGTTGTGTGAGTGTTGGCCCTGTGATGGCCTGGCGAGCTGTCCAGGGTGTACCCTGCCCTCGCCCAGAGTCGGCTGAGATGGGCGCCAGCCTCCCCGCGACACTAATTAGGATTAAGCGGCTTAGAAAATGAATGAATGAATGAATGAATGTAATTTCTGTCACACTTAGTGAGTGCAGACCTCCACCAAAGTATTGCATTCTCTTCTTTACATTCATAGTGGCAGATAATATAGAATTACTGTGCCCCCTTGTGGCCTGTTCCACAATTATTTTTGTGCTCTGTATTTTTTCTCCCGGTGGATTGTGGGTGATTTTTGACCCCCTTCAAAACCATCCTGAATCCGGATCTGGATCACTTCCAAAATTTAATCAGTTCTTTGTTGGCCCAAGACCCACATTAGATTAAACTTTCATGGAAATGTTACTGAGCTTTTGAGTTATCTTGGTCACAGACACACAAAGACAAACATGAACAATATCATAACCTCCCGCCCTTGGTGGGGGAAAATATGTTTAGGTGAAAAACTGTAGCTACTTTTTAGCATTTAAAAAAAAAAAAAAATCTGTCCCAGGGTATTGTGTCTACGTAACGATCCCTCTATTAACCCCCGGTGGTGACTATGTCCATATGGTATGAGAATCAGTCTTTGAACTTCCACTTTTTTTTTGCTTTCTGGATAAAACTAATGCATACCAGGTGAGTAGGTTTATAGAATAGAATAGAATAGAATAAAATAGAATAGAATGTCTTTGTCATTGCACTGAGAACAATATAGCAAAATTCAAAAAGCTCTGCTAGAGTCACTCACACGCACATCTCACACATACACACTAAAAGTGTAAAATAATAATTATAAAAAATAAAATAAAATAAAAATGAAATATAATTTATTCCAGGTCATCTCTGAGTGCTTAAAATCCTACAGGAATCTTTATTGTATTGTCAGTCACCTACATCACAGTGATCTACACCACATTCTTGGTGATAGGAAGTCACCATACACAATTGGACAAAGCTAACTGGGCTGCAGTAATGACCAAAGTAATATATAATCAATTTAACTGTCCTGAGTACTTTTATATTCTAGTGATGAGTGGTCCATGTGTGGTCATCTACATCATGCTGTGTTATCTATGTCATTAGTTGTCATCTACACCACAAAGAATAGTTTTCATTGAAAATAAATTCTTACTAACAGCAAAAACAATCTATAGAGAGTTGTCCAAAAAAACCCAATTTTTTTAAAACACAATACATGTTACATATGTCTAAATGGCGCAGTCTGATTTGTGACGTAGATGACAGGTGGCCCTGCCATACTTGGTAAATTTATAAATAAAAATTAAGAAAATTGTATGTGGTAGATTGCTAATCTTGCCATGTCAGTGAAATAAAGGATATAAACATGCTGAGCATGCCAGAAAACTACAAAACTTTATTTAAATTTTTGCCTCCACGTAAAAGTCTTGCCTTGTTGTGGAATGTCAAGTATCCTTAAGGTTCTCCTATTTCCTTGCACTATTCAGTATAATACAGTTAAGCTAGGCAGCTTATTTATTTGTTATTTTGTAGGACAGGTAATCTGACCAATCAGAAGGCCAGTATTATAAGCCCACTATCTGCTTTGTTGCTATTCACCATTTTGTTCGACAAATAACTGGCATTACAGTACATCCGTCAATAACTTATTTTAAATTCTTTGTTAAAAAGGTGAAAGGACCTAGTTAGGGAATATTTAATACAGACAGCAGGTATCTTAACAGACTAGAGTTCATTTTATTGCAGAAACCTAGAAAAATGTTTGAGATGGATATTATTATTATGTTATTTTGTAAAAGAGTTGCAGATTGTAACTAGAAGAAACAGGTAAAAATTTCAAATAGAAATTGACATTTAGGTCGCCTGGTTCTCTTTTCAGCTTATGAGATAAACTAGGAAAGGTTAAATACATTGGTGTGGATAGCTTGCTGTAAGTTCTAGGCATTTCTGCAACAACAGCAACAACAAAAACTACTGATTTAAATTAGATAAGACAGATTAAATTAGACAGTACCTTCAGTAAACATGAACAACAAGGGGTTCTATATGTTTTGTTTTTTGTTTTTTTTAAACTTATTTATCTACTCAGATGGTAGTTAGAAATGTGAACTCAGCAAATCCTGCACCACCTGCAGCAGCCTAGCTCACTGAGCTAAGGTTAGCCCTGGTCTCTAAGTTTGCTGTGCTGTGAAACACTTTGTTGAT
The DNA here is from genome assembly GCA_039654325.1 of Tandanus tandanus. Taxonomy (NCBI): domain Eukaryota; kingdom Metazoa; phylum Chordata; class Actinopteri; order Siluriformes; family Plotosidae; genus Tandanus; species Tandanus tandanus. Next base: position 7,849,846 of record JBCNYH010000010.1, read on the forward strand.
CTCTTCTTTGCCTAAACAAATAGAAGTTTAATGCTTGAATCCTTGTACATTTCATTTTTATTATTCTAATATTTCTTATTAGAATTAAACCAAAGCAAGAACATGCTTATACGACTAACTATAGTCTAACTTTCCTGTAGCATTTTTGTAGATTCTGACACTGTGGTTGTATGACCCTATAACATTATTTCCCCCCTGTGTTTTATTTTTTAATGATTTGGTTGTTTTAAAATAAGTTAAATTAAAACCATCTGGTACATTGTTGAGTTTTCTGATGACTGACATTGTATTTGGATATTAGACATTGTTAGAGCAGCTTCCTTTAAAAATGGTGGATGTGGCAAAATTTATTGGAGAAAGGTCATTCGCTTCTAGGTGTGAAAGTGTGTGTATTTGGTGCGCTGTGCAGAACTGTGGAAAATTTTCCATCTTGCACACTGTGCCCCAGGGGTAAGCTCTGGATCCATCATGACCTGGACAAGGATGAAGTGATTACTGAAGATAAATAAATGATTAAAACAAGATTAATCAAACAAAAGGTTTCTTAAGAATCCAAATGAATTTTGCTGTTTTTCTCCACCAAAATGTTTGAAACTATTTGTTAAGATTTTGTTACTTAAATTTTAGGTCATATTTGATCGCCACAGAACAGAAGTGCATTAATGTGAGTCAGTGCACAATCATAGGAAAATTGAAATGAGTCTACGCGCTACATGTGTTTGTTTAGCGATTGCTGCACACTGCTGTGAGTGAAAAGATGTCTCAATATGAACAAGGAGTTTAATATATTCTGTTAACCAGCCTATGTGAGACTTGCTGGGGCCCAAATGGATCATAATGGAGTCTGAGAAGCCCCTTAAGCAGTTGGAAACACAGTGTTTAGTCCTTCTGGTCCATAAACAGCAAATGGCTCCATGGGATTTTATTACTACATTGTCATTACTCTTTGGCATGCAAGTTTTAATAAACGTAGACTATAGATGTCGTCACCTAAAACACATGAGGCCATTTCCCAATTTTACTTCAAGAAAAATGAAGTTTTTATAATATTATAATTTGTTTTCTAATATGATTACAACATATGGTTATACAACTTCCATTTGTAGTATAGAGCACAGAATTATAGCACACACACTCTCTCTATCAATATATGAATCATTGTGTGGGGGCCGTGTAATTAAAAATTAAAAAAAGGACAGTTCTCGTTTTTCAAAGCGGATTCTTTGGCGAATGAGAATTTATGGGTCATATATCATGCTAATGAGGACAATTAGCTTGCACATCCTTTTAGGAGTTAGGGTTTTCCTGCACTGCTTAAAAGTAAAATAAGCTGAATGGCTCAATGTCGTTGCTCTTGTGCCTACTCGTTTGCCACTTGCAGGATAAAAATGGCCATTTGATATTCATCTGCTTGCTTTTATTCCCTTTCTGTACAGCAGCATGTGATACTGCATAACATTCCCTCACTTTTTAGCTTCTCTCTATCACACACATACACAATTTAAGAATGAAGTGAGTCTGTGTTGTAGGTCAGATGTACAGTGGGTTAAGGTTGTAGGTTGCCTGCAGGCTGCTGTTGTAGATAAAGAGGCAGTGGAGACATATGGGAAAATGTTTCACTGATAACTCTGAGCACTTCTACTGTGTTGAAGCACCCATGATGAATGTGCTCCTGAGAGCCACACTGAGGTGTGAGCTTTATGTAGTTAGTAACCATTTCAAATATTAATCATGTATCCATTAGCTGTGTCCATGCACACAATCAGTGTTTTCTCTGTAATAAATATAGAAATGGATTTTGAATCTCTAAGTGAAGCAGTTGTATTACCTAAACAGCAGTTGGTCATTTTTTATCAGCGCTGCTCAGTGGAAGACCAATGTAGGTCTGCTGCCCCAAATAGCTTACCAGTATGCAGGTTTTAAATACTAAATTTCATTCCTGAAAATATTTATCTTTAGACTTGGTTACAGCACGTAACGCAATGACATTGTTTTGAAAAAATTAAGCATCATCACAACATTTATTTTTATCCAGGCTTGGATTCATTTTTCACCAACATTTTGAATTGAATGATGGGAACATCAAACCACTCCATAAAGTCTTCTCCAGCACATTCCAAAGTCTTTCAATATGGTTAACTTCAGGACTCTCTGGTGCCAGTTCATGTGTGAAAATAGTTCCTCATGCTCCCTGAACCACTCTTTCACTATTTGAGCCCCAATTTTATACCCAAGCCGTCAGGGAAAGAAAAGCCCACTGATGTGATAACCTGGTCATTGGGTACACACAGGTTATTAGCTTACACTTTATTGTCACATAATGTTACGGAGCCTGACCAACTGAAGCAACAATGCCATGTTATGCGGCCTTCACACTAAGACGAATTGGCCCAGTGTATGCTGGCACATGGACAATTTTTTGCATTCGCTGCCATATGCTGTAGTTTGTTTTGATTTTGTTTTGGTTTCATTGTTACTTGTTTTGTAGGAAACGTTTGTGCATGCATAAAAAATTGCTACGTATACCAGTGAGCAACCTGTGACAAGTAAGAAAGCTCTGTATGCGCTGTGGAAACATCTTGTTCATCCGAAGTAAGATTGCGGCTGATTACTGGTACAATATAATGTGAAGGCTGCTTTAAGTACAGATTCTCAAAAATAATTATTGTTTCCTATGTTGACTGTTCATTGTTTCTGTTTGCACTTTTTCGTTCATACCCCCAACTGTTTCCCCAGGTTCTGATTATGGATTATCTTTTTTTTTTTTTTTTGCCTTGTACTCTGACCCCTGCTACAAGCTTTTAATAATGATTTTCATATTGACTCTAATGGATTCCAAGCAGAGTTTATGTACCTGCATCCTGTATTCTCAAACTGCACATAACAATTGCACTAAATTAGGTTAAGCTGAACAATGTTTAGGGTTGATACATCACACATTTGGAATTTATGCATTGTAGAAATGAGAAGCAGGTTACAATTATGTACGTGACCCATTACACTTTCTTTCAAAGTTTGAGTAGCTGGCATTGATTGGTTAGTTAGCTAGCCAACTAGACGTATTGGCAACACTTCTCACTGGCAATTTGTAATTCACCAAAGTGTTATTTGATAAAATATTTCTTTCTTACAAAGGAACACAGAGTACTTAAAGACACAAGTCCTAAAAGTACCTAATTTACAAAATGTCTGTTTGGAGAAAATCAATGCTGAAAATTGCGACTAATCCATAAAATCAGCCACTAACTTTTTTGCTGTTTTTATGCACAATAATAACATTCAGAAAATGTATAGATAAACAAGTAAAGTAGTAACATTCATAAGGTTTATCATTAGCAATGCCTGTTTTGGCAAAGACTGTGAAACAAAAAACACCAAATGGTTATCTTCCTTTGAATATGCAGCCACACAATCTGCATGGAAGTTTTTGTAAACTAACTGACTTCTGGGGGGAAATTTACATTTCCAAGTAAAGCAGGGACGTCATTACAAAATTAATTCATGTGAAAGGATTGTAAGAGGATATGGTATAAGACAAACTTAGAAGGGAGATTAAAAATAAAGAAGAAGAAAAACTAGGATAAGGTAAGAGAAGGGGATGAACGAAAGGTGGAAGCTGGTGTTTCAGCCCTGGTTTTAAGTGTTATCTGAAATTTTTGAAATAGGGTGTATTGATTGTTAGAGTAAGGCTGGACAATGATACGTATTAGGCAGACAGAGATTATCTGGCCACCTTTTGACCATCTAGTTGTTTCCAAAGACAAAGATGAAAAACAACACTGAAGACAAACTGGGAATGAAACCAATCAGGAGGATAAAGGCCTGGCCCTCTGTGGTCTATTGAATATTGACTATGTGCATTGTTTGTCGGCACTGAAAAACTGTGAAATATTGCTTTTTAGTACATGTGTTGCACTGCGTGATGACAAAACCTGTTGCTTACCCTGAGTTTACACTGAGCCACGATACCCACAAACTCCACGATTCAAAAAGCATGGAGCTACACGGTTTATGACCACGCTTGGAGCAGGATTAGGGTATAAAAAGGAGGCAGGGTACATCCAAGAGATGAAATTTGAAGGAATCATGTTGCATAGTTCATCTAGATCCCCTACGACAGCGCATCAAGATCAGTTACGCTCTGTTACGCTCCACTACACTCTACTACAATTCCCATGTTTTATCACTATTGGCATCAAATCATGATAAATCGTAATAATCATGGCAAAATTTTTGACGGTCAGTAATTTTGTCACAATCATCATGACTCCACAAGTTCCCTCAAGATCATCCTGATTCGATCCCACGACCCCCCACGCTCATCACGATTCTCTCAAATCATGGTGATAGTGGACATAGTGGCCCCAGTGTAAACCCAAGTTTAACATTGTGTCACATTATCATTATTTATGTAAAAAATTGTGAAAAAATTAAACCCTTCTTTTAAAAAGTTACTGGGAATGAAAAATGAAGTGCTATTATTATACAGTCTGCAAGCATAATGTGAAAGAAAATTGTCTGAGGTCATTTAAACCTTTTTCCCTTTCTCCCTTATCTCTTGCACAGTGTTTGCAACAAATTATTTAAAAAATTTTATTTTTAATGAAGTACCAACAAAGAGATAATTGTGACTTTAGTAACAGTTTCTTGAGGAGCAGATGGTCTTCTGCAGGCCTGCCATGTTCAATTAATGATGACTGTGTCATTTTATACGCTATCTGCTGTGGCAACCCATAAAAATCCTCTTTATACAACTAATAAATAGTACCTTTTCCATTGTTAAGCCTAAATAATTTAGCTTAAATTGGTTTAACAATAATAATAAGTACAGTGAAGTCTATTCAAGTTTATTTTGCATCAAAATCATAATTACATGACTTATGAGTTATAATCACTTTTATTATATTAATTCATAGACTATTATGGGTAAATAAATACCTACTTAAGATGCTAAACTACATCCAGCTTCATTTTAGTTTAGTGTAGAAAGAAAACCAGTGGTCCCTGGTTTTTCATAGCGCAATGAAACTTTATCCATTTAATCCCAGCAATGTTTTTATTAAAAACAAATTACATCCTACTGTGCTTCCAGTAATCCAGTGCATCAAGTATCAGTAACTGCATAAAGGAAAAGCATTAAGGTTTTAATCAATTGCACACACAACACATAGGCAAAGTGTGTGGATTAGTTTGTTTATTTTGGAATTTTGGGGCTTTTTATTTATTCATTTTTTTTCAGTCTGCTATTGGATTTCCATTCTCAGAGACAGGTACACAGCACTCCATGGAATAACTGGGCTGACACATGGCAGTTTTCCTGGCTTGTTTAGAAAAGTTTCAATTGAAATATTGGGCAAATCATAAATATTGTGATAAGTCCTTCCAAACTATGCTGGGAACTGATGTTAGTAGTTATTCCCACAATGTTTAGTGATGCAGGATCTAGCAAAGCTGGAGGTCAGATGTCTGAAACATCCCTCACTTGATGATTTTGAGGTAATTGTTTTTCACCTGCTGATAATTTTACAAATAATATAAAGATTTTGGCACTGTCTAAATGCAGAGCTCCTGATAAATATATCCATTAATAGGTGTCCAAGGCTGGTGTTATAAGAGTAGCTCATTTAAGGAGCAAATTAAGTAAATAAATAAATATTCTCCATGTTTCCTGGATTGAGTCTGAGCCAAAAGAAAGTTATCAAATGTCCATACTCCCAGCATACACCTCTACACTGTGTTAGATAAAGACCCAAGATAAAAACCTTCAATATTTAAGTGTTTAATAGTTAATGTAGTAAAATATGACATATCTACACTGTATAAGTGAGAATGTGTGCATTCAGCTCAGTTCTTTGAGTCATCTTAAAAGCTTAGTGTGTTTTTGCACACGAATCAGCCTCAAGTCAGCAATATTGTTGGCATGGACGAACGGACACGGGAAATCCACTCAGGAGCTTTGGTATTGTTTACATGCTCAATTTGATCAGTTGCAGTAAACATTTCCTGTCCAGTCTCTTTGGATGGAGAACCTTATAACCATGATTGAATTTAGTTTTGATTTGGACTTCAGGTTTCCCGTCTTCTCGAAAATAAAATAATCAGACAAGCCATGAGTAGGACCAGTTTTGAAGATGAAGATAAGATGTTCATAGCTTTCTCTGTCCCCATTAATTGAAAATATGATAATGAAGTTTCTGTATATACATGTATAGAAGGGATGATATGACTTATTCATTAAGGGGAATCAGCAGTGTAGTGTTTTCCCATCTGTATATCTGAGATGGAGATAGAGAGAGAGATAGAGAGAGAGAGAGAGAGATGAGGCCACTTCTCTTCAGCAACTCAGCTGCACTTATCCTCCCCCCGATCTCCATACCGTATAAATCAGAAGCATCATTAAGCACCTACTGCTTCATCAAAGTGGGAGTCAAGCTGAAATATTGGGAGGGCACACAATCACTTTGAGGGATGAGCCTTTTATTTATTCCAAACAAAATGAAATTATGCTGGAGTGCCTGACTGACGTTTATAGGTGCACTGAATCCTTGCTGTGCCGCCATGTTTACAAAATAACATCAGTCAAAAACAGCTGTCAGCCTCTGCCCTCAAAAACAAAGAAATTGCACATGTACACATGCTACTCTGTCCTCACACTGCTCTTCTTTCACTTCGGAACATTGTTTCAGTGCCACCACAGGACAAAGCTCAAAGGCAGTAAATAATTTGGCACCTTAATTCCTGTATATATATATATATATATATATATGTGTGTGTGTGTGTGTGTAAAGTATATCAAGCCTTAGGGACTGAAAGTATATACAGTCACAACAGGTAAGGCTGTGACTTCTATGTGTATTCATATATGTTTTTCCTGCTTTTAAATTCACACCTATGACGGTCCATTTGGAGGTGCAGTCTAAGCAGAAATTGTCCCATGACATATTGATCATTATCTATTGTGTCTGGATGCAACTCATATAGACAAACCCTAAATCACAGGCTATTATGTGCCTTACTGGAGGTAGTACTACTGTCATATCAACCTGAATCAAAATGCAGTGGTGAACGTATGACCTGCACACCGTTGAGCGTAATATAAAAAACAAAAACAACACCACCAAAAAAAAATAAAAAATAAAAAAAAATAAAATCTATGTTTGCTTTGGTCAGCCTTTAAAGGATAACTATTTCATGAGGGCTGAAAATAGTCTCATAAATGGCAGTTTGATATGGTAGAAAGCATTGGCAATAAAGTGCTTGGAGCAATGGCTGGGTGACCCGCATGCAGGAGAGTGCCTATATAAGTAAAACAATTGAGAAATGGTAAAAGTGAGAAGGACTGGAGGAAAGTGGTATAGTACAGAGTTCATAAATGAAAATGGAGTTTCTTTATCATCAGCATGTCCACACAGACAGTGTAATACCCAGCGCCTCCATACAGAGGTTTAGCAAGCCTGTTAGTCATGACCTATCTAACCCATGAAGGCAATTATACTGAAGGAGTCATCATCACACTGATGTTAGTGCACCTACTTACTGAATATTACACATTTTATATGCTTCCATTTTCTTTCTCTCTCCCATCATACTCTTCTCTGCTAGTCTCTGATTCACTTGCAAACTCTCCAGGCAGTCCATTCCTCACCATCTATTTCTTGGCTTCTTTGCTGCATGAGGCAATTTCATCCTCTTCATCTTCTTTTATCTATATGTCAGTTGCTATTCTGGACACACTTCACTCCATACCACATTTATTCATATGCACACATGTACACATTGTTATAAGGTAAGACATTAAGCAAAATGTATATACTGTACATTTTTGGAGGGATTAACAGAACAAGTAAACCAAACATACAAATAGGGAAGTAGGGTTTCTTGCAAGAAAATTGAAATACTAGGTTTCAGAAAACACAATGCTAGGTTTAAACCCAGATGTAGAAGCAGTCTTAGAACTAGGAATACTGGTAAAATATGACAGGTGTACAGATTACACAAGGGAAGGGTATTTAAACCCAGGTAACATGTAGGAATAACTGTTCTGCTTTCTGTTCTGGTCATTGCCAATGCATGAATTTATAGAAGCCCCCTCCTAAGACCTGCCCTTCACTCATGACCATACCATGATATTCGTCCACGCCCGTATGCTGCAGGATAATATTTATCGTACACATACTGCTGAGCAACCCTACTGTATGTATATGTATTCTGCCCTATCTAGTTGCCTAGGAGAGCTGGCTGGATTGCAAGGAAGACTCACAGACTGACTTTTAAATCTAAACTAAAATCTTCACAAAGGGATTTACTCTAAAACAGGCATCAAATACAATAAAGATGATTACCACGGCCAAGGAGATCGTAGTTTTTCTTTAGTAGTTTTGTCTGTCTGTTTACGTGTCTGTCTGTGAGTTGGTGTCACATGGGAGGTGGAAGCAATTGCGGCTTGTTTATTAAGCGCATTAACATCGAATCAAACCCTAGAGCATGAAACAACTGAAACAAGATCCTAGACACAAAAATAACAAGTAACAAAGTCATGAAATAAAAAAACATGATTAGGCACAAATTTAACATAAAACAAGACACCAAGACACACTAAACTGAGACTTATGTACAAGAACCCATAATTACACAAAATGAAATAATGTCTTAAACGTGAAAGCTGACATTTCCTGGCTGCGTCATGTTCAAGATAACAGAATGTAATCAAGTAGCAATCGGGGAGGACAGCTTTTGAACACAAATCAATGCCAATATGGTACAATAACTGTGGTATAATACAATAGTGCAGACTGTGGGTGAAGTTTGGTGTCAGTTCTAGAAGTGAACTGATCGGAGGATTGCACTAAACCCACAACACTCGATTTCTATAAAACTTGGTGGAAGAGTGTAGCATGGGTCAAGGAAGAAACCATGAAATTTTAGAGTGGACTTGAGTCAAGGAGATCCACAGATTTTGTATCAAATTTGCAAATATTGCACGATATGACATTTGGCTTTGCGCTAAAAAATGCTATTCTTTTTAAAATCCAATAGATGGCAATAAAATTCTCTCTCACTCACTCATTAATCCTTTTAGGGTTGTAGGGAGGATGGAGCCTATGTCAGCCAATATTGAGCAAAGGTGGGGTATATATTGAACAGCTCGCCAGACCATCACAGGGGAAACACACACTCAATCATTTACACTCAGACCTGGGGGCAATGTGGAACAGCCATTTAGCCTAATGTGCATGTATTTGGACTGTGGGAGGAACCTGAAGTACCTGGAAGAAACCTATGCAAGCACAGGGAGAACGTGCAAACTTCACAGAGAAACGCCTAAGCCTGGGACGCGAACCCAGGACCTTCTTGCTGTGAGGCGAATGTGTTAACCTCTATACCAACATGCTGCCCCAGTAAAATTCTATAGTGACAAAATATAATCACTGTAGAAACATAACACCATATCACAATCCACATTCAAGGATACATGAGAATTATGGAATGGTGATATAGAGGTTTTAGCTAGGAACAACTGTATTTCAACATAATTCTAATAATTTGGAAATATATCCATACATATAAAGTGGTTTTGATTTCAGATTTGCATACAGTGGGAAAAGAAAAGAATCCCTCCCATTCAAAATATTTTGTTGCTTTGCAGCCTGAAATGAAGAGAAAAACAAAAAATATTTTTACAGCTGTACTTAGCTTATAACAACTGTTCTGAAAATAAATTAATTAATTAATGAATTTCCTGAGGCGTTGGATGGTGGAAAAGGTTCTGGACCACCATCCGACACCTCAGGAGGGGAAAGCAGTATTCCACAAACACTGTTTACAGTGGAAGTGGGGAGCTGCTCACCTCGACTGGGGATGTTGTCGGGAGGTGGAAGGAATACTTCGAGGACCTCAATCCCACCAACACACCCTGTGTGGAAGAGGAACAGCCTGGAGCTTCGGAAGGGGGTCTGCCCATTACTGGGGCAGAGGTCGCCGAGGTAGTTAAAAAGCTCCTCGTTGGCCGGGCTCCGGGGTGTGGACAAGATCCGCCCTGAATATTGGATGTTGTAGGACTGTCTTGGTTGGCATGCCTCTGTAACATCGCTTCATCAATCCGGGACCTCCAGCTCTCGTTGGAGCGATTCGCAGCTGAGTGTAAAGTTGCCAGGGTGAGAATCGGCACCTCCAAGTCTGAAGCCATGGTTTTCAGCCAGAAAAGGGTAAAATGCACCCTCCGGGTCTGGAATGAGATCCTGCCCCAAGAGGAGGAGTTCAAGTATCTCGGGGTCTTGTTCACAAGTGAGGGAAGGATGGAGCGGGAGATCGACAGGTCGATCGGTGCAGCCTCTGCTGTAAAGTGGAACTTGTACCGGTCCATCGTGGTGAAGAGGGAGCTGAGCCAGAAGGCAAAGCTCTCAATTTACCAGTCGATTTACGTTCCTACCCTCACCTATGTTCACGAGCTTTGGGTAGTGAGTGAAAGAACAAGATCGTGAATACAAGTGGTCGAAATGCGCTTCCTTCGCAGGGTGGCAGGGCTCTCCCTTAGAGATAGGGTGAGAAGTTCTGTCATCTGGGTAGAGCTCGGAGAAGAACCGCTGCTCCTCTGCGTTGAGAGGAGCTGGTTGTGGTGGCTCGGGCATCTGATTAGAATGCCTCCCGAACGCCTCACAGGTGTGGTGTTTCGGGCATGTCCAACCTGGAAGAGACCCTGGGGTCGACCCAGAACATGTTGGAGGGACTACGTCTCTCGGCTGGTCTGGAAATGCCTCATATAAAATGAATTTATATATATATATATATATATATATATATGTTTGTGTGTGTGTGTGTGTGTGTCTAAGATGCTTAAAGGAACAGCTAACTACTCACCTTCTTCCCTGCACACCAAGCTAAGTGGATTCCACCTGCGATCAACTGTAATCATTCTGAGTAGTTCCGCATAAAAACATCTATTCCTTGAGCCTTCCAGCGCTTGGAAGTGCAGCTGAAAGCAAACAATCAACACTGGGTGGTAAGACATTGACAAGATCTCAGGTATAATGTTGAGAATTGGCACAAATCGGGTGAAGGATATAAAAAAAAAATCAAAGGATTTATCTATCCCTAGGGGCACGGGTAAGTCCATAAGGAAAAAATGGAAAATGTTTAGTACTATTAGATCCCTTGCCAGATCAGGTTGTCTCTCCAAACTGGATGAAAGAGTGAGGAGCAAACAGGTCAGAGAGGCTACCATGCTCATTAGTAATTGTCATTAATCATTAATGACAGGCTACCATGGTCATTAATATCACAAATACTCCACAACTGTGGCTTGTATGACAGGGTTGTAAACAACAAGCCAAGTCTTGATTAAATTTGCCAAAATTCACCTGAAGATTCTGAAGGCAAATGGAACAAGGTGTCATGGTCAGATGAAAACTATTTGGTCTCAACGCAAAAGAGTATATCTGGTGGAAAGCCAATACATCCAATTAACACCATAGCTACAGTAAAGCATGGAGGTGGCAGCAAAGTTATCAAAGATACTGTAAGAATGTTCATCTTTCAACAGTTACACAGTGTGGCCTAGTCAGAGCCCAGACTAAAACCCTTTTGAATGACCAACCACCAACGATCACCATCAGATTTTATTGAGCTTGAACAGTTCTGCAAAGGGAAGAGTAAATATTTCACAGGCTGCAAAGTTGGTAGAGAAGAAGAACTAAACTGTTTAAGATGAACTTTTGCTATTATATATTACTTGGCTATTATATGTGTATCTTAATTTCAGGCTGCAAAGCAACAAAGTGTGTTTGTTTGTTCGTTTGTTTGTTGGGGGGTGGGGGGTGGGGTGGGGGTTATTTTCAATACCCACTGTATCATAGAGCCTGCCCTCTTTAAGTACTCTGACTCTCCTTGCCATGTACTTAACTAAAGTTACTGTAAAGAATTGGGATATATATA
>JBCNYH010000010.1:7861876-7878672 GCA_039654325.1 Tandanus tandanus
ATAAATTAAGCAAATAGCATTTTGTTATTTCTGCTTTAAAATAAATAGATTCTGTTTAAAGAACAATTTCAGATTTACTTTTTATTTTTTTAATTATTGAGAGAGGAATTGAACGGGAGACATAACTGCTCAGTAAATAACTAACAATAATTGCACTGAGCTGTTGTAGATCTTAAGGGAAACAAATGGTAAACTATGCATACAAAGCTACTTTCATAGTAGTCTCAGAACTGTACTTGATAGTGTTGATTCGATTTTAAATTTAGTCTATTGTCAATAATTTTTATTACATTTTACGAGTATTAAATACAAATCTGATTAAGACAATAAATACTTTAAATATTTGGACCTCAAGCATATTTACAGGGACTGACTTTGAAGCCGATGATTACAGTGGTTTATTGTTTCAAACAAACTCCTTGGCTTGTTTCAATAGCCCATCTAACTGTGGAGTCAATTTTTCCTGAGTATCTGCTTGATTCATGATCTTGGGAACACAACTTTTAAACTTTTTTTTCAATCTGTGCTGAGCTCTGACTTTAAATTACTGAGTTTATTCTACTTACCTCTAGTATATCTAACAGTAGCTGACACTATTTATAGGAGTTTTAGATCGATTAGCTATCTATTCATTTTGTGTTGCAGGCCACTTTGTGAAGTAGTTTGACTTGGTTTGGATTAGGTAAGTGGGAAGAATAGAAAAGGGCAATGGGAGTTTGCTGCTAAATTGAGAATGTTAAATATTGTAGTATTTGCCAGAGGGCTAATAAAATTAACAATGCAAGTATACAGACCTGTGTGTGCTAGAGTCATAGCACACCCCTGCCTTGCAGACACACTCAAAGAACCTAATTACAGTAGAAGGCTTGAGGGAGCTTCCGGAGGAAGGGGGAAGAGAGGAAGGAAGAGAGGGTGTCATTCCGAGGTCAGCTAAGGTACTGCTACATTTTAGGTAGTTATAAAGGATGTAATATTTTGTGAAATTTAGCAGTACAGTGCTTTCTTTCATTTCCTGAATTTGCTTTATTTACATACATTATTCCTTTCATTGTTGTACCGGGTATTCACTAAAGAGTAATGAATGGATGTTCCATATATATATATATATATATTCACCATGATTTTTATTGCTAAAAGATATGGATATTTGGTTAGAGTGGCATACAAGCGGTCTCATCACAGTCTGTTTGTAAATTTTATCTGTCAATTTCTAACAAATAAAGATCAGTTAAAAGTACTTAAGTCAAGTAATATTATCTCCTAAGTTTCTCTTATATGAGATCTGTGCAGGTCCTAAATATTTAATTTTAGTATTTAAACTACATATACAACGACATTCTACTGTATACTTATAATTTCAGCTGGTTTAATAAAAAAGAGTGTGATGTTACTTAGTGGATGTCTTTATTTTGCATGTTTAATAATAATAACCTAGACGACAGAATTTCAAGGACATAGTGACATTTTCCAGCACAAATATTAACATTTCTTTATTATATTTTATTAAGAGATATATTAAGGGAATGATAAGAGAATGACATTTCTACAAATGTGGCAGAATTTAAAGTCTATTCAATCTTTAGCCAGTTGACAATTTTTTGCCTATTCAGTGACATCCACCAAGCCTGAGTTGAATCAATGTTTTAGTACACTCCAGGCAAATAAAATGAGCCATGTCTGTATTTTCCAAAATTTTAGTATTTATTAACTATAACAAATAAATATATTAAATAAATATAATTCTATTAAATAGTCAATGTGGAATTGCTTTCCCTTTAGATTTTCGCAAACATTCAAGTCTCTTGGTTCGACTCGCTGAAAGTTTTTTGCATCTGAAAAGGTCCAAATTCATCCACTCGTACTTGACAGCCTCCCAAAGTTCAGTGGTGTTACTAAACTTTCGTCCAACTAATTTATGTTGGATGTATGCCCAGATGTCTTCTAGAGCTAACAAATAACTTGAACAGTCTTTATGAAAATGTACACGTTTTATTTAAATGAGATTTATATTTTGAAACTCATTCAGAAGTTTAGTATATATTACTGAAACCCATTCAAGGGTTTAGTTTTATTTCCGTGCTCACATGCTCACACAGGCAACCCAGTGCGCATGTGCGCTGCCACCTTCGGCACTGAGTGCACTTAAAATTTCTTGTTTAGTCATTGTTTTTTTTTCTTGAGGTGAAATAGGTTTCTGAATACCATTGAAAAGGCTGTTTCATTACTTAAAATAAATGCAAACATATTCGGTGGTCCTCTTTTAGACAGTGCCTAAATATTTATATTACACAGGAACATTAGAATAGCACTGTAATAGTGTCCTTTTAAATGCTTTCAACATCTTTTTAAATACTATGTGAAAAAGAACTGTTAGCAGAGCAAAATAAAACAATATATTTAAAACATGTTTTGTTGTTATAATTTCAGTATCAGTAATAGTGGCAAACCATCAGTTTTTGTCTGCCGTTTTGTTTCAATAAACTCTTAAAAAACTAAGACGCCTTCCAAACATACTACCATTAATACCACCCCAGCACTGCTTCTTGACCCACCATTGTACTTTCACTGTGTGCTTTGTATACCGTGTGGAGGCACATGACCGCACGGCGGTAGTTCTAGTTTGTTTAAAGTGACAAAATCTTTTCATCTGGTCAGCTGTGTTTCTTTGGAACATTTTGTATATTTATCTCCAAGGTGTGGTGCAGTGAATACCACTGTCATCTCACAGCAAGATCTGGGTTTGAACCGAAAGGGGCCTTTCTCTATGGAGTTTGCATGTTCGCCTCATGCCTGTGTAGGTTTCCTCCGAGTGCTTTGGTTTCCTCCCACCTTTAAAAGACTTCCAGATTAGGTGAACTGGCTACTCTTAAGTAGCCCATAGGTGCTAATGTGAATGGTTAATCTCTGTGTTAACCCTGAGTTTGGAACTGATGAACATAAATTCCTGTTTATTTTGTGTCTTTTTAAAATACCGTGTGACATCTGTAGTGATTTTAGTGTAGTATTGTAAAGTATGCTTTATAGCAATTAATGTGATTGTTTGGAAATACTGGAGCGATTTGTGTCTGTGGAGTTTCTTAAAAGTCCTGCTTGAGCTAAAATCATTGACTTGCTGGAAAGTGTTTATATGTACTATGCTTTTTATCATGTTGAAAGTTAGCTAGTTAGCCAGCAGGTAACATCTGGGTAAAAACTTGACCATAAGTTCTCACAAGTCCAGTGAGATATCTCTCCTCTGTGTTTGTATATTATATTTCAGGATTAATGTTCAGCTTTTAATTAATACCCAGTTACAGTTTCAACAACTAATGTTACAGTCACTATTCTTGCTTTGCACAGTGAGGGGCACAGCCAGTGCCAACCCACACACACCCTCACGCCCTGCCACCTCAGTAAATTGAGAATTTGTTTGACTCTAATTAATAATGTACTTTTTTGGCCAAACAGTGCCCCTAGCTGTGTATCAGTCCTGTAGACACGTCAAAATAAACTTCTTATGAGACAGTTGTGTCTATGCTAATTGGCCTGAGCTATGTTTATAAAATATGTATGAGACGATCTCATGTTTATGTATCAGACTCAATTTAGCAAATTATGATTTTTGCCACATTTACTAAGCCTCTCAATTACCTGTATACTCTGTGTGTAATTTAGAAGGTGAGCCATTTTTATGAAGCAGCATTGAATTTTGCTGATGGGATGGTAAAATCAACTGCCCAGTGTGATGTTACTGTGAAGATGCTTACACAAGCACACATACACTTCAGCTAAACGAGACATTCTCAATTTCAGTATTCACTTATCATATCTGTTTCTATACCTTCAGCTAAGACAAAAGGCAAAAGGCAAGGCCAAGTTATTTTTAAATAATTATACTATAAGGATATCATACATGATTAGAACCAGCAATTAAATTTTTAAAATGCATAATTTATAGTGACATCCAGCGAAGCAAGGCCATTATAAATGAAATGGGGGCCAACACTTAATTTATCTCCACAGGAGACAAGTGTTAGGAGACTGATTGAAGTTGTGTCCCCTCCCTCTCCTCCTCACACAAACACACACTTTTTTCATTACACAAATGTACTGTGTTGAAGAAAATTGTTACATGCAACACAGCAAAGTCACAAACAATTTATGCATGAGAGCTTTGTCATAGCATACAATCAATATTTAATAGACATATACACGGACATGGCACCCAAAGTATGACAAATAGACAAATACACAAACACCTGCAATAGTTTCTCAAGACGTATCTTGTCCACGTTGCGGCAAGTGATAGTTTGGACAAGTCCAAGTGGACATGCTGCTCTTCAACAGGACAGATTCTTAACACATGGGCATCTGAGGACAGTAAATCCTGTTTGACTGGCTCTTTGCTGAAAGGAAGCTTAAGAAATCAATTTCAGCTCCGTTAATCTCCTCTCCTTGGCTTTTGTATTCATGTCTCGACTATTTTGCTTAATGCATGGATGGACATTATCCAAATGTAAATGTCCAAATTCTTTACTATAGGTTTTTTTGGTCAGGTTTTACAAGTTGCATCAAATCAGAATTGATTTGCGTGTAGACAATAAAAAGAGTTGCTAACAGGCAGGAATAAGAAATTGTGCCACTGGGTCTCTGAAGTGATAATGTTGTAGCTATTTAGTCATGCACATCTCTAGATTTATTTGTTTCCCAAATTTGCACTCCTTTCCCATTTATAGTTATATTTATAAATTTTTTATTATTTATTTATTAAAAGAAAAAAATGCATGCAGTGCAACATACATTATAAATGATATTTTTCTTTCTTATTTTGATTGATAGTATGTGACACTGTCATTGTGTCTATACAGCAAATATGCTTTGTGTATTATTCTTGATATAGTGTCTTGGCAGGCTGTGTGTAAAGCAACAGCATTAGTATGGGAATTGATATCCCCCTTAGTGATTATCAGAATGTGAATATTTACACTTTGAAACACAGGAACAAAATATTGAAGTAAAGGGTTAAAATTCATATTAATGCTTTTTTAAATACACATCCAATAAAAACATGAATAAATTGACCGGAAGGCAAATGAATAATCTTAAACAATAGGTCAATGCATTAGTTTCTTGATATACTTGTTTATCCTTTCTTTTTCCTTGCATGGACATGTATTGGTCATACACTATTATACATTTTGCATTTCAGACAGAGCATGGATGAACCAGAGTGCTGTGATCATCTAGTAGTCTATCCAGGAGCCTGGACTTGATTGTATTTTGGTTGATGGAATGGTGGCAGAAGCCAGCACAGATAGAAATGTTCACCTTTTTTTGCTGAGCTATAGATCAAATAAGACACCAAAGGTACTGAGTAAAACTAACGCTGGGTGTGTGTGTGTGTGTGTGTGTGTGTGTGTGTGTGTGTGTGTGTGTGTGTACAAATTGCAACAAACAAATAAATAAATCAAATAAATCAAATCCATAATACATGTATGAATAATTCTGTATAAAGCCACTCTCTATACTAATTCAAAAGAAATGTTTGCATAATAAAACATTTAACCTCATTCTGAATTCAGCACTGTGCACACAACTCTCAATCTAAATAAAACTGAAAAACAAAGAGGAAAAATAAGAAACCCCCATTTTAGTCAGAGAATTCTCAGCTTGCCCCAAAAAAGAAATCTAGTTACTGCACAGCATATCCATCATCTCTTTATTTTTGTTCAAATCTCTATAGGGGTGGAATTTCACTAGAACCCATCATCTATACAGGCATAGCCAATCTGCCAAATGAGGTCAGGCTCTGTTGGAGGATTGCTGGAACACAAGCTGTTGCTGTAATAAGGTGAAGGCTTGAAGCATGGAGCTGAAGAACCTTCCAGCACTTTCTCTCCATCTGGAGCTTCAGGTGTCTGGGGATATTGGGTGAAAGGTCACCACAAGTTTTCAAATGAGTGGTGCCGATTAAGCCCCATGTCCCAGAAAATGCTGCATATTCACAGGGAGATCAGAACAATTTGCCCCACAGTCTGAAATTGCTTTTTATAATTGGCCACATGGAGTTCACAAGAAGTCTATCCCATTTATTCTGATAAGAAATTCAGTGGCTCTGAATGTAGACTTTGTGAGTGACTGTGTGATTGTAGTTAAGGCATACTTCAAGTTATCTTCGGGAACTGCTGTGATATGTTCCACAATTATTTGCAATCAGTTATTTATTAGCAGCAGATCTTGTTTTAAATGTTTTAAGCAACATGCAGGAAGTGATTCCTGCTCTATAGCTTTCGTTTGGTGATTATTTATTGCCCTGTGAGGTTGATTTGATACTATTAAACTGTTACTTAAAGCACAGTTAATATCAGAGTCAGAAGGCTCTTGGGCAGAGAAATGGAACTCCAACTGCTGATGTTGATTTAACTCTGTAGTGTCATTTATTCCCACTCGTTCATCCCCAATCTGGTTAAAGTGTTCTCAAATTCATTAGACAGGCAGAAGAAAAAAAGGGCAGAAACACTTTCACTGAGGGGAAAATGGATGGAATTTCACAGAGCTATCAACATTCATTTCCCTTTGAGGAGAAAGAAAAAAAGGAAAATGGAGCATAATATATTCATCTGAAACACACTTCATGCACGGTAGACAAGATGTTCTCTCAGAAGGATCTGTGCTTGACAAAAGAAAATATTGCAAGTATGCAGCGCACATTAATAAGCATTATTTAATACTGTAGTAGGAGTTACTAAGCAAGCATTACTATTAAATATTAACCAGATGGCTAACAATAGTTTTTGTTTTATTAGCTGTTTTTAATTATTAATAAGGGTACATTAAAAAAGCAATAAAACACAAGGTCATGTGATGCTTTTACCAAACTTTTTTATTATTATTATTACTATTTAAACACATCACAATTATTTTAATCACAGGCATTCGGACAATGACTGCAATAAAAAATAGAAACAGCAAATTACATGTCATACTTGCTTAATTTTACAAAGTGCTCCTTCAATTAATGTCAAAACTATCTCCTTATAGAAACCATACTAGCAATTAGATGGTTTTCTTTTGTTAATTACCAACACTGTTAAATGTTAATGGTAATGTTTTTTATATTGGGTTTCAATTATGTGAATTATTTGCCATATATGTTCCTGTGTATTGTAGGTTGCATGGTGGCTTAGTGGTTAGCACATAGGTGGACCTTATTTAACTAATTATGCAACTTCTGAGGGTAATTGGTAACAACAGAAGGGGTGAATAAATGTTTTTTTTTTTTTTTTATAATTTTGACTATTTTGTGCCCATTATACAGAAAAATTAATTAAGATTACAGGTTATAAAGCAACAACAATTTCAATTAGTAAGAATAAAGAACAAATATTAATGTTAAAATAATTAAGTGCAGATAGTGAATGAGAGTCCTGGGTTTAAGCCCTGTGGTCAACAAAGACGTTTATGTGTGGAGAGTGCATGTTCTGCTCGTTGATTTCTTCTGAGTGCACCAGTTACTTTTTGCGGTCCAAAGACATGCACATTAAGCTAACTGGATATTCCAAACTGCATTGAGATATATATGTGACTGTGGATATATATTTGTTCTCGAGAATAAGTTCTGTAGGGGGCTTGCAACCCCCTTCAGGTAAAAATATACATTGCAACAGAAACCATGAAAGTGCCCCAGTGCATTACGGGTGCAGAATGGAAAGTGAAGTAAGAGTGAATGAGTAAAATACTGTACATATTGTACAAATCCAAATATCATTATTAATGATCAAAACAGAGTCGAGGCAAATAGAGAAATATAGAAATGTCTGGCACTTTAATTATTCTGTTGAGAGTCAGGGTATCAGCACTTTTAAACAAGACTTTTAGATAATTTACAGTGTACATGTTTTTGGCACCATGGTGGCATAGTGGGTAACACCTTCAGCTCATCATAAGAAGGTTCTGGGTTCAGATATTACCCACAGTTTCCTCCAGGTGCTCAGGTTTCCTCCCACAATCCATAAACATGCATATTAGGTAAAAGGGCTTATTTCTGAGATGAACCTGTGGTGGATTGGTGACTTTTCCAAGGTGTATCCTGCCTCTGGCCCAGAGTGAGCTGGGATTGGCTTCAGTTTCCCTATTTATCCCCCTTGACTCTATATATATATATCTATTTGGCGGGAAGGGTAAAGGCCAAAATGCTTTCATGCTTTCTCAGAGACATCTTACTCCAGCCAAATACAATATTTTTAAACTGTGGCACATGTGATACAGGGCAATGTAAAACACTCAAGAAATTACTACCTGCCCGCTTCTGGATACATGGGCTCACAGATACCCCATGATGGCTAGTGCCGCTGTGAATGTGAATATAGTGTATGCCAAACCGCTCCCTTCCAGCCATGGATTTCTGTGGCATTATCTGGTACTTGAAAACATCTGGTGATTGTTTTGGTACCCACAAGGTACTTTATATGTATGTACTTATGTATG
The DNA here is from genome assembly GCA_039654325.1 of Tandanus tandanus. NCBI lineage: Eukaryota > Metazoa > Chordata > Actinopteri > Siluriformes > Plotosidae > Tandanus > Tandanus tandanus. The sequence goes on from JBCNYH010000010.1 coordinate 7,870,343, forward strand.
TATGTTGTAACAGATTACAAGACTTTCATTTGAACTTTTAAAATTCCTGTTACAAATCAAGGAATAATCAACTACCCCAAAGAACCCTGGAGGTACCCTCTAAAGCCTCCTTTCTACAAGCACACCTTTTGCCACACTTTATTCTCACTAGGTCTGCACATTCACTCCTACTGGACCATTGCACTGTTATTTAGCATTTGTACTTCAGTGACCTATAGAGATCTGAAGGTATCAGAGATCGGAGAGGAATATGCCTTTTGTAACCCGGAGATCGCAAGTTCGAATCCGGATTGATGGCACAGCCATCCGTGACCAGGAGTCCATGGAAGCTAATTGGCCGAGCTCTCACGGGAGGGAGGGATGGCATACACTCACTTCCCTGTCACTCATAGCAATCAGCTGCCAATCATGGGCGTCTGTGAGCTCATTTGTACAAGGGGCGGATAGAGCTTTCCCTCCATGTGTGTTAGACCGCCCCCAAATACGCATGCGCAGCAGTTCCAAAAAAGGAGTGTGGCGGGCATTGCATGTCATGGAGGGGGCATGTGCATGTTTACGCCCCTCCCTGGTTGGTGGTGGTCGTGTGATAGGAAAGGCTATACTTGATGGGTGGCAATTGAATACGACTAAGTTAGGGAGAAAAATGGGGGTGAAAAAAGAATATGCCTTTTGTGTACCCTCTCCTCCTTTTGTTATGTTCCTAAGGGAGGAGGCATTTGTATTGGTGCTGATGTCTGCGAGGTCAGTCGGTGAATGGCACTTCAGTAAAGAGTTTTTATTCACAATTAGAGAGGGCTCATATATTAGGCAAGTGACCAGGGCAGTGTTTCAGAGACGAAGAGAGTGTGTATGTTATGTGGGCGTATAATGTATGTACTCCTACTATTGCCAGTGTTGTAAACTGTGATTGTGCTTATTCTGAATGAGATGCCTTTATTATTCATTGAGTAGAGGGGTGTGTGTGTGTGTGTGTGTGTGTGTGTGTGTGTGTGTGTGTGTGTGTGTGCAAGGGGGTACAGAGCATGTCATGAAATGAAACATCTGTCTACCAATGACATTCCTCTGGAAGGCTTTGGAAGGAGAGGGTGCATGTATCCTGTAGTTACACAAGCACATAATATTGTTATTACTTATGTGTTATAAGTTATGTTTGCTCTCACAAGGTTTAAAGTACTTGCTTAGCAAATTGCCATATTTTATCAAACTAGGAATACACTACTCTTGTCACAGTTGCAGTGTACGAGGTGGATTTTAGAAAAATGTTCTAAGATGAAATTGTAATGCTTTCTCTCTGTTTCCAGCTCAAATCTAAGTCAATATGTTACCTTTGTCAACCCTGAGGACCGCCAAAAATGTCACATCAGCTGTAATTGCTCTTGACAGAGAAAATTCCCCCGCAGCTATGACACAAATGCATCGTAACAATTCTCTCACTTTCTATATCACAGATGCCACCAGCTTTTACCAGGAAGAGAATATGCCTACGTGGTCGTGCGAGGCTCCATCTTGGTTCTGCTTTCATTTGCTTTTACATAACAAGAAACTTACAGCAGGCCTCTGGTTATTTGAGCTGATAGTAAGGATAAGGAGTAATGAGAAACACCCCTGTGGTTCTTCCACTAGCCCTACAAGTTTTCTATGTCTGAGGTAGACTGTAGAGGAGTCTGGAGGATGGCAACACAGGTAATTGAGGTCAATGTCATTCTGCCGAAACCCATGTTGCCAATGAGGTGTCTTTCGGCGCTTTTTAATTAAACATGGAGGAAATTGTACAGAGCTGGGGGCCTAATGCCCTTAACAAATCCCTGTAAGGTCAGTGCTGTTCTCCTAAGCCAGAAGCTACATTTAAAGCAATGATATTCGTCTCTAATAAACATCATTAAATTGTCAGGAAAATTTTAAGAATTTTGTGCTCAGAATTTAAATGACTGTTAAGATTACATAATATGCTTTAGTTATTCATTGACACTTCCAAATAAATTATATTATATGGCAGTTTTTGAAGTTTTAATACTGCTAGATAAGAGTCAGAATCAATCTGTCATTCACACAGCACACACAAAAAGCACTTAATTATAGTAGGCAGTTCTTGTCCTTCTTGTCTCTTGTCTTCCAATTTTGGTTGTTACAGGTTCTTTTATACGCAGCACTTTTTGCCTGCCTGACATATTATTGTATCTTAACACTCCTTTAAATGCTGAGCAAATAATATTTTTGAACATATATACATAATATAACATATAGATTTGCATTATAATTGTATGCACACCACTTTAGCTTTCACTATCTTTCGAACTAAGGTATAACTGTGTGAACAGAAAGTTTGATGAAAAAATATTGAAAGCTTACTGAAATATTTCATTTTAAAAATTGAAGATTTGACACTTGAGTGTAAAACCCCCACTTATTTATTTATTTACACTTCAGTTTAAAACAAGTAAAAAAAAATATATAGAAATCATTAGGGTCATTTCTTAACACAGTACAAGTTATAGCCTCATTCACAATGAAGCCTAGTTTTGGTGTGGTGTTAAACAAAAAGTTTGTGCTACAGTAGCTCTGTGGCATTAGACCACATGTACCAGCATTCTCTTCTCATGCATATCAATGAGCCCTGGGCACCCAAGACACTCTTGCCAGGTCACTGGTTGTTCTTCCTTGGACCACCCTTGGTAGGTACTTACCAGTGCATACCAGGAACATTTCACCAGACCTACCATTTTGCAGGTGAATAGACCCTGTCTTTTAGCAATTTCAATGTGTCCCTGTCATGCAGATCCTTACACTTGCTCATTTTTCTTGCTTCCAACACATCAACTTCGAGAACTGACTGTTCACTTTCCGCATAATACATCCCACTCCTTGAATGGTGTCACTAACTAGAAAATGAATCTTATTCACTTTTCCTGTCGGTGGTTTTAATGTTTTAAATGTTATGGCTAATTGTCCTAGGATTTAGTTTATATTGTAATATTTTTATATTCTTATATTGTATTGTCATCAGTATGTCCATCCGTCGGTTTGTGTGTTTGTTCGTCCATCCATCCATCCATCCATCCATCCATCCATCTATGCATCCATCCTTCCATCCATCTATAATCATTGAAGTTCCAGCCCAGAACTCAGAAACTATCAGACACAAATCAGAATCAGAATACTTTATTGACCCCTGACAAAATTGTGTGCACACAGTTGCTCCATACCAAGTAAAGAAAGGATAAGATAAAGATTAAAGTCTCAATAAGAAAAATTGTCTATATCTATCTATCTATCTATAGTAGCTGAGGTCAGTTGTGTAGAGGGTGAAGAGAAAAGGAGAGAGGACGGTCCCTTGTGGTGCTCCGGTGTTGCTGACCACCGTGTCCGACACGCAGTGCTGTAGGCACACGTACTGTGGTCTTCTGGTCAGGTAGTCCACAATCCAGGACACCATAGAGGCATCCACATGCATCGCTGTCAGCTTCTCACCGAGTAGGGTCGGCCTGATGGTACTGAATGCACTGGAAAAGTAAAAAAACATGACCCTCACAGTGTTTGCCGATGGTCCAGGTGGGCGTAGACACTTTTAAGCAGGTAGATGATGGTGTCCTCTACTCCGAGGCGAGGCTGGTAAGCGAACTGAAGGGGGTCCATATTTGGCCTAACCAGGGGTTGGATCTGATCAAGTATGAGTCTCTCGAGGGTCTTCATGACATGTGAAGTCAGTGCCACGGGTCTGTAATCCTGGGGGCCACTGGGATGTGAGGTCTTTGGTACAGGAACAATGCATGATGTCTTCTACCACACAGGGACCCTCTGTAGACTCAGGCTCATCGTGAAGATGTAATGTAAGACTCCACAGAGCTGGGGGGCACAGGCTTTAAGGACACAGGGGCTCACCCCATCTGGTCCTGCTGCCTTGCCTGAGTGAAGTCTTCTCAGTTGTTTCTCAACCTGATTATAGGTGACAGGGGAGGGAGGATTGTCAGGTCCATCACAGGAGGCAGAGGTGCAGTAAGAAGAGGGAGGAAGTGAGGGTGGAGTGGCAGGGGGCTTCAGGCTTGCTTTACCTGACGAGTTAGAAGGGGGCTGAGCAGTAGCTGCAGTGTCGAACCTGTTAAAAAACATATTCAGCTCATTGGCCCTGTCCTCACTGCGCTCAGCTCCTCTGCTGTTGAATGGCCTGAAACCAGTGATGGTCTTCATAGCACTCCAAACCTCTCTCAAGTTGTTATGTTGGAGTTTCGAATCCAGCTTTCTCCTGTAATTGTCCTTAGCCTCCCTGATCTTGACTCTCATTAAACTTTGGATCGTTCTCACCTCCTCTCTGTTGCCAGTCCTGAATGCCCTCTTCTTGTCATTAAGGAGGGCTTTGATGTCTTTAGTCACCAACGGCTTGTTATTTGGGTAACAATAGACCGTCTGAGCTGGGACAGTGGCATCGGTGCAGAAATTTATGTAGTGTGAAATACACTCAGTGAGCCCAACAATGTCCTTACCATGGGGCTCACAGAGTGCTTGCCAGTCTGTCACTTCAAATCAGACCTGTAATTTCTCCAAGGCCTTCTCCGACCATCTCCCAACAGTCCTTGAAGTCACAGGCTGCCTCTTCACAACAGGCATATACCATGAAGAAAGATGAATTAAGTTGTGGTCTGATCTCCCCAGTGGGGGTTGGGGGGAGGAACTGTAGGCATTCTTACTTCTACTAGGCAGTGTATAAATACACTGCCTAGTAGAAGTAACTGCCAAGATTGATTGAGACATCTGAAACGGTTTCCGAGTTATGGGCCGGAAAGGAAATGATAACAGATGGATGGATGGACGGACAGATACAAGGATGGACAGGCAAACTTATGACTATATCTTCTCTGCATTATATGCTGGGGATAATAAAGAAGTCGCAAATGGCTTTTGCGTTCTGGCCTGGAAATGAACACCAACCATATTTTTACAAGTTAAACTGGCTGCCATGGAAACATAAAAATTGAAACTGCAGATATCGAAAACTATCAAAAAAACAGAGCTACACTGCCTAACTGAAATAACTGTCATGTTTGATAAAGAAATCTGTTTGATAAAGTGAAACTGTTTTCGAGTTCTGGGCCGAAAACGAACACTACCCATATTAATACATGGTAAATTGGTTGCCACAGAAACATTAAAACAATACAAATTGCAGAGATGCCAAAATATTAAAAGCCACAACTACTCTGTCTAGTAGAAGTAAATGCCAAGATTGATGAATAAATCTCAAATGGTTTCTGAGTTCTAGACCAGAATTGAAGTGATTAGAGACAGATTCATGAACATACTGAAGACTATATCCCCCTCATTATATTCCGGGATAAATGATGTGAGCCAGTCAAGTGATCTCTCACTTTCACTAAATAAAAGTAAGAAAATTAAAATACCATAGGATATATGATGTTTCTGTTTCAATTGACTTGCATGGTCAGTATCATAGTAATTACTTGGTGTTTGCTTTACACTAGACTGTTGCTTTGAACTTCCCAATAAATCTGAATGAACCTGTTACAAGAATATTGCTAACCCAGCACCATAATGCTGCTACTGTTGGACCCTTAGCCCTATTGGCTTAAGGTGAAAAGGATGTATAGAAGATCCCAGAATAATAAAGCCTCTAAGCCAGAATGAGCCTGAAGCAGATAAGCAGAATTAGACAGTGAACCACACCACTCTGAAAAATAAAGCCGTCCTTCTACAGAGCAGCTCCAGAGTAGGCTACTACTTTGCGCTGAATGGTAAGCATGGAGTAGGCAGTGGAGTTTTGCCAAAGGCAAACCAATGATTTATAGCCATTGTCGAGGTCAGCAACAAGTCAGCTGTTAGTGTTTTGACCAGGTGGTACAGGGCACAGTGAGCATATCATCTCTAGAAAAAACCTGGAAGTAGGAGTTGTGAGTATGCACTCACCATGGATCCACCGACCACAGAAAGGATCAGGATTTTTTTTTTTCCCTCATTTGTCCACAGCATGCAATGCTCATAAACTAGAGGACCTCTAGCAAGATTGATAATGAAGGACTGGCTCATTAACAGAACCTATTAGCCATGTCCATGTGTTTAGTCTCAAAAGCAGTGTGGGGGCAAACCGGATGAACATGCTGCAATATAAAGACTAATTACCTTTGAAAAGCCCATGTGTATTCACAAACTGGAAGTCTCTACGAAGCGACTGGCATGACTTCATGTGTATGATTCTTTGCTTGCAGAATCATTTGTGCGTGTGAAACAGAAGAAGCATTTAAGTGAATACTGGATTAACTCAGTGTTATTTACGAGATACACAAAATAAGTATAGAATTTATAGAAATTAAAGATGGAACTGATCTGATATCCAATAATCAGTAATAGGTCAATACCTCAGATAGTAGAATCGGGTATTGGATATTGAAATAGAAATGTTTACGTATGAAGAATTTTTCTTTTTATTAAGATGTATTTATTAGATTCATAGCAAATACTTATTATATTTTTATGTGTAAAGTGTTTCACATCTATAAAACATTTTGAAGCTCTGAAGCTTATAAAGAGAACAATATTATATTGGCTGATATTCAAGGTTTCAGATGAATATACGTGGTATCTTACCATCTGTAATCAAAATATATCTTTTGCTTTAGCAGTATCACACACTAATATATTGTTTTCCCAGGCTATATCATTTAATTCATTTCATAGATATAAAACAGTACTTTTTTACACTGTTTCATGTACTTGATTTGTTTTTGCATTCTCTACCACTATTCTCTACATTATTATGTCACCCTTTCACCCTTGCCTAATAATGCTTCTCACACTCAGAACGTAATTAGAACATAATCTGTTCTCAGGTCTCTCCCTAGTTAATGAAAGCACAGTTTTTGTACAACATAAACTTTTTCCTTTTTTTTTTGTGCACTTCGGTCTGACTCACAGTTACACTTTCATCCTGAAATACTGATGGATGTTGGCTACAGTGAGATTGTGAGGGATGAGGCTTTGTTCGAATATAGTGTGTATGTTTTTATAGCAGCATATGGCCTCAAAGCTGTAAATCCTTTGGAGCCAGGAACGGACAGGTGGCTCACGCTCTCCCAGGTTCTCTAGGGTCACCATGCTGCTTTAGTGCTGCTCAGGCTAATGAAAGAAACTGTTCAAGAGACTCACAAGCAGCGTTGCCTTTTGAAATGAGTGGACATACTTTTGAAAATGTCTATTAATTATTTAAGGCGCAGAGATTTTTTAAGTATATTTAAATAAGGTAGTAATTAATATTTATCAAATAGTCCAAAAAACCACCCATGAAGAGCTAGCACACTGCTCATGCACAGGATGATGCTCAGCTCTGAATGTATTCTAGCCAGGTCTGAGTGAACTAAGGGGAAAGCATCGATTCATTTCCAAATCAATGAGTTGAGCTTACTCGTTTAAACCCATTTCCAAATGATAGTGTTTGTGATATTTTCTGTGAACCTCACTCAAATTCTAATGTTCATTTTTAAGGTTGTCTTTTAAAGCGAGTTGCCTCCTAAAGACAAAATCCAGCTCTATTAAACATAAAGACCTTAAAATTCTCTAAGTTCAATAGTTCTTCTCCCCACAAATCGGCAGTGTGGGTGTGATGATGTCTGTTGAGGATGGCTGCTTTACTACAAGAACTTAAAGATTTGAGATGTGTGTAAAGAAAACATTGTTCTTATTGCTGTATCACATCAAAAGAAAGTTTTGGATTGAAATTTCCTTACAAATCGGAAATATACACTATCGGTCAAAAGTGTTATAACACCCTCTTTTCTCATTTTTATTGAAATTCAAGCAGTTCAAGTCCAGTGAATGACCTGAAAAGGAACAAAGCTGTGTCATGTAAGAACTACCGTAGAAGAAAAGAACAAGATGGTAGGCTTCAGGTCATGGAATGGGAGTACAGTTTTCTAATATTTGTTTGAAAGAATGACATGAACATGTTTAAGCTGTAATATCTACAAAAGGTGACATTGATTAGTCAAAAACTGTGTTAAAGAGAACAATTCCAGAAGTTATTTTTTGTGTATATATCCACTGTAAAATCCAGTTCACATTAAAATCATAAAATACACTTTCGCTAATTACATTTCTGCATGTATCTCCACTTGTGAGACATTTAGTTTGTTTTAATTAGTTCAGTGACATATCAAAAGTAAAAAGACACCTCTCATTACAGAGTTTATATTTTATTTATTTGATCAAACTTGTTGTTGTTATTATTAATTGATTATATATATATATTTTTATATATATATATATATATGGTATGAGAGAAAAATAAATGGACTACAATTTCATCCCGACAAGCCTGTTTCGTGGTT
>JBCNYH010000010.1:7886512-7906756 GCA_039654325.1 Tandanus tandanus
CACACACACACACACACACACACACACACACACACACACACACACATACACACACACACACACACACACACACACAGTACATAATGAGATAACATTGAGTATTCACAGTTGGCTTCATGAAATACAAAAATCTCATCCGGCATGTTACTGAAGTGAGACACAGGCTCCCTGACAGTATCACACACCCAATAAAAGCCCAACTGTTTCTGGTAATTTAATTCAACCTCCACCCAAAATCACTGGTGCTCCCCCCAGCAGTGTTTATCCTCTTACCTTCACTATGCACTGGAAAAGAAAGAGGAGGAGGCAGCCTATCTAACACGTAGCCCTGACATGCATCAGGAAAATTTCATGCTCAGATATAATCCACCTGATACCTCCTGACACAGTTTCTTTAACTGCCTTATGGAACACTTTATAATATCATGGAGAAATAAAAACATATTAAATACCACCAATATATTGAAGGTGGGTAAAGTGCACACACACACACACACACACACACACACACACACACACACACACACACACACACACCCCTCCCCATTTTTTTGATTGGTGGAAATAACCCTTAAAGGGGCGATTCACTTACCAGACATATGAAAAATATAAGAAATACAGTGTATCTCTTGGAATAAAAGGGAATCGGCCAACATATCTTTCTAAAAATATTTGCTTTCTCCTGTACGTAAGTGTCAGTGACCCCTGCACCGGGAACAATCATATTAGTAATCACTGCCATCTTTTTGATTTCTTTTAAAATTGTACACCTCTTTCTGTTTCCTAACTTTTGATTTTGTGCTTTTCCACTGTCTATGAATCAGTGTTGCACTGGCAAGTTAAGACTGTTACTTTGTTCACACGGTCTTGGTATTATAAACAGACACAGAACAAAAACAAGATGTACAACAGGTGAATTAAAGATACTAAGCCTATGGGGCAGTTCCACCAGAAAACTTTTGTATTCAGCCAAAACATACTGATAATGGAAGTTAAACACTAGCGAATGGACACCTATAAAGTGATGTTGACATGTCAAGTAGTGTGTAAAAGTGTGAGTAAACTTAATGCACAAGACAAGTAATGCAACATTACTCTGACCCACAAGCCAAAACCTAAGGTACTGCAATAACATTGCAACAATATTGCAGCGTAACAGGGCAAAAAAGAACTCTTTTGCTCTCAGTAAAGTCCCTGCAAAACCATCCACAGAGAGCCGGCTGATCAATACAGGGAATCAGGCTATTATGGCCCTTTAAAGTTCTACTTGTGCGATCAATATGTTATTATTTTTCATCTGCTGGCTGTATTTAATAATCTCATTATTATTTTCCTGCTTTGAACACGGCTTCTCTTCCAGGCCCCTGCTGTTCTCATCCACATTCCCAGGCATTCTTTTGTTTCAATTCTCTCCACAGAGATCTCGGTCATGCCCGCTGTATGTATATCCATGACTGTGTGTGCTCATAAAAATGGTGTGTTCAGTGCATGTTTAGGAGGTGTCACCCAGAGAATCCTCTGACCTCACTGCTTATTTTAGTTGAATTTGGGAGATTTCCATTGCAGTTAGTGAGGGCTGCTTATGATTTTAGATGGAAGGGCAGAGATTTAAATCCATCAAAAGATTAATAATAAAACGCTTTGAGTTGACCTATAGATTATAGACCAATTATTATTAAATTTCTTTCATGATTTGAAATTCTTAACTTTGTTTTCCAAGTTAAAACCTTCCTGGGGTGGTACAGAGGCATAGTGGTAAGCATTCTCACCTTGCAACAAGAAGATCCTGGGATCAAACCCCATGTGGTTGGCGGGGGTGTTTTTATGTGGAATTTGCATGTTCTCCCCTGATTGTGTAGGTTTCATAAAGGTTGTCTGGTTTTCCTCCAACAGTACACAGACATGCACATTAGGATAATTGGCTGTCCTAGGTGTGAGTGTGAATGGTTGTTTGTGTCTGTGTTGGCCCTGCAATGGACTAGCAACATGTTTAGCGTGTATTCACTCAGAGTCAGCTGGGATTGGCTCCTGCTTCCCTGAAACCCTAAACAGGATAAGTGGTAGGGATAATGAATGAATACTCTGCGAGCTTCATGCTGAGTTCCTTATGCATACCAAACATAGTAAATCAGAAGAAACCCTTTTGCTCAGCCCAAAAAGCTCTGCTATCTTTCCTTTAGAGTAATTTATATTTTAATTGGACAGCATATGCTTAGTCTGTCTAATTTTTGTTTTACCTTTTTTTCAAAATGGTTTTGGGGAAAAATGCATAAATATCGGCGGCTGAGGACTGCAATTCCCAGCACTCACTTCACCTCTCTTAATCACCTGACTACTGATTCACAGCACCTGTTTCTAATCACAGCCACTCTATTTAAGGACTCTAGTGTCCCCAGTCATGTTGTGAAGTATACGCTCTGTGTTTGGTTTCCAGACGATAAGCCTTTTTCACCCCCATTGGTTTTGCATTTTGACTTTGCGTTTGTCTCTGGTAATATTTTAGTGCCTTGCTTAAAGCTTGCCTGTAATTAGAATTCAGTATCTGACAAGCATTTTGGATTTGTCTGCCTTGGTGTTTAAAATAAACTCCATTTTGCTCTAACATCTGTCTTTTTCCAAGACAGAAGCAGTATTGTGACACTTTAGGAATCTTTTTGCAAATCACATACTTATTTACCGTTATTTACTTTTTTCTGATACATTTTGTATTTTGAAAGTTAAAAACCTGGGGTGGCATGGTTGCATAGTGGTAAGCACGTCCAAACCTCAGCAAGAAGGTCCTGGGTTTAAGTCCCGGGCTCGGGGAGTGTGTTTCTGTGTGGAGTTTGCATGCTCCCCCTGTTCTTGAGTAGGTTGCTTTAAGATACTCTGGTTTCCTTTGACAGGCCAAAGACCTGCATATTAAGTAGTTGGCTGTTCCAAATTGCCCGTAGTTGAAAGTGTGAATGGCTGTATGTGCGTGTGTGTGATGGCCCTGCGAAGCTGTGAGCTGTGGCTAAGATAGGCTCCAGTTTATGATTAAGTGGGGAGGTAAAGGAATGAATAAATGAATGTTAACCTCTGGTGTAGTCATCAAACCAAACTAAAGGTCTGTATTGCTTATTAGTCCTTTCTAGTTCATAATAAGTAACTTTAAAGGTAAGGTTAAATATGGTTTGGAGACACAACTCATGACAGCAATTACAATGACAGTGTAAAATTTAAAAGCTCATCAAAGTGTTTAAAACTGCTTTACATGCCATTGCTTAACATTTTACAATAAGACTTGGAACTGAGATGTTTTTGCGTGATGTGCTTTCTAATCAATGACCCATTAAGTCTACTGAAAGTCACAGATAAGCTGCATGAATCTACAGTCTGGGTTAGAAAGAAATTAGCTCCAACCTCACTTCTTCATTCAATTCTGTAGTATTTTTCATTGGTGGTAATGAAGTACTCGTTTTCACAAAAATCCAAAATAATTTACAGTGCTTTAGAGCAGATGATCTAATGTACATTTCAAAAAAGGAAACATTATACTGACAATTTTTTAAATGTAAAATCTTAGCCTTAATCATTTCTACCAGTCGCCATGGATTTCATCATTTTATATATCAGGGTGTGATATTCTGATAATGTTAAGCATACTGTTAAACACTACACCTAGGAAGTCTGTCATATAGAGTGGAAAGAGATAGGCTGGGCATGTGTATTGTATGGTTCTGAGGGGAAAAAACTGTTCTGCAAAGGCATTATTTCCTTCCTTTTTGAACAAAATAGGTAATTACAATGCATTTATAGCTTCACTATAAAGATGAAGAGACAGAGGCTGAATATATATGAGATCAGGGCTGTGTCGTCCTTTAATCTTTATAGGAAACCTCTGCGAGATCAAAAACGCATTAACTCAAGCATAATAAAGCCCTGCATGTAGACAGGGGCCATATGAATCACGTGAAAGAGGCTGACTGGGCTCGGAGCACATGCTGTGTTTAAAATGTATTGAAGGAATTAGGAGTAATACACATTTTAATCAAAATGAAGTCTTTAAAGCAGTATGACAATGGTACCCCATGGCTGGAAGGAGATTTTTGGCTTTTAGTAGCATTGAGGCCATGTATCATTACCAATTAAACAGTTTGGCAAGTGGAGGGTAATACCTGGTGCACATCCTGGTGGTGTTTTAATAAAGTCAAGAATACTGATTGATCAAATGCTTCTGTTGCAGGCAAAGGACGAGGAGGAGATACAGTGGTGCCTCTCCTTCCTTCCACAGCCGAGATGCCAGTCTATTGATCAGTGAACACGTTATAATACATTCGTCTTATGATTACTTTGTAAATGTCTTCATTCATAGTTTATACAGGAGACCCCCACCCTTTTCCTTTGCACCTGTGGCTGAGAGTTGGAGATTAATTACCCTAATTCAGTTGTCCCAGAGTTGTTCCAGTCTTTGTAATGGACATTGAGTAAAACGGATAGAGGGGGAAAAAAGACAAAACACTTAGCATGCAGCGTTATCTTGTCTTTCATGTTCCTTGTGCAGGAAGCTTAATTCTTTCCCTTGTTTACTTTCCAGATTTATTTAGGGAGCAAGACTTCAATGTCAGCGATGATGTCGTCAGGGGCCCAAACACACCACTATCACAAAGCGATTCAGGCTGGGTTTCACCCTCGGCACATTGGGAAAGGGTATAAATCAGAGGGGACAAGTGACAGAGATTAATTCTCTCCCGGTTCATGAAATAACATTCTCCTTGCCCTAGAACAACTTTCTGATAAAAACGCCATTCTGACATGCTTAGCTTTTGTGCAGTAATAGAAATGCATTAAGTTTACGAGTGCCTGATAAGAGCTAGTACTTAGATACTGAAGCTATTCTAAGCAAATGAACACTTTTATGCACACCCTTATTGGACTGACTTGTAGTGATCTGCGAGTCCTACGTGCATAATGTCAATCAAGATTATGAGATATTTGATAGAATATATCTTATGTGAGGTTGAAGGGTAGGACAAGGACACATACCTTATTTGGAGTAAGGTGAGGACAGGTTCTTAGTGCCTGCACTGGTAAGTAATTCATGCCAAATTTCAGAGTAATCTGTGATTACTACAGGTATCTATCTCCAAATTAAACCCATTCTAACTAACTTCTAATTTTTCATGACATACTGTATCCCATCCAGCCAGAAGGTGAAGTGGTTGGTTTAAAAAGGTTTAAAAACGAAACCTTACACATTAATATAATAACACAAACTTTATTCATATGACATGCAGGTAATTACTATAATTAAGAGTTGATAAAGATACAAGTTTAATGATGTGGCACTGCTTTCTCATGTGTAATAAAAACAGATAATAATGTGCAGAACTCTTATGTTCTTTCACTCGCTGATCATGCCAGTACCTGCTGTACTCTGAGAAGGCTGTCATTAAGAAGCTTCAGTTTATTGGAAAGTGGAGAGAATCTTCAGAGAAGTAATCAAGCCTCGATGAAATAAAAGCATGCGTTAAGCCCTCATGTCCGGCCTTGATGGAGTTGACCTCCGCTACAATAAAAAGTAAGAAGACATAAAATAAATGAAGTTAGGATCATTAGCATTAATATTCGAGACATCTGAACATTTGAAGAAACGTCAATTGTTCTAAAGATCAATAAAATGGAGCTTATACTGCAGTAGGTACTTTTCTATATGTGTAATGTGTAATGTGAATGTTGGGAAATTATATCTGAAGGACACTTGGACTAAAGCACTGTCTTTTAGGCAATTTAGTCCTACAGAAAGTTTTTTTTACTAGCTGACACTAGTCTACTTTAAGTGATATAAACTATGTTAGGCACATAAGATTGTACCGTAGATGGTGCAAGAAAATAAAGCTGTCTTTAAACTACAGATCATTGAAAACATAGCAGAGCTGCCAACTGTAGTTTAAAGACAGCTTTATTTTCTTTATGTTTAAGTGTCTGATGCCACTGCAGGAGGTGCATGATAATTAACCAGAGGCCTAGTTATTATACCAATTTGTAGGTTCTTACAAAGTTTATAATGATCTCCTCATGCTTCAGCCATGTTGAATTACTCACCAAGACAACATATCAACACATCCACTTCTTTGTTTAATGGGGAAAACCCCCCAAAAATGTGATATTAAAGACCAATACTACTCATTTTTTAAATTAGCATTAACTTAGCAATAGCTATTAATTTATTCATTTTCCAAACAGGTTTATTCTTTATTAGAGTCCCGGGGAGGTTGAAGCCTATCCCAGCCGACTCCAATTAAAGGCAGGGTACACCCTGAACAACTTGCCACATTCTCACATGGGCGCTTATCACTAGCTAAGAAGTATAAAATTTACATCAGCTGATAATTCATGGAACAAGTTCATTTAGTCTCTTCACACTAGAAAATTCTGTACAAATTTGCTTTAGTGTGATTAAATAAGCTATGTTTGCAACGGCAGTAATAGGTAAATTATTATTTGTTATTTAAAGTATTAGCATTGGTCTGCTTTTTGTTCTGTTGTTTTTTCTGGAGGAAATCTTCTTCAGTTATTCAGAGGGATCAGCTGAAGCATCGTGTCGTACCTTTTTATACCACAGATTTGGTATTTCATCCAGGTAGCTTTCGACTACTTTTAAATGCATGCTTGAGTATATGAATATTCTACATACTATATTTTGCATACTAATAGTATGTAAGTATGAATATTTGGACGCAGCCCATATCCAGGATTAATAAGAAATGTTATGCTTACAAAGAGGCAGAAAGTGAGCTTTTATGTTTCTCTGAGGTGCCATAATAAAGTAGGAATACAAATTACTTCATAAAGTTGCAGCAGTGGTACAATATTTAGTACTGTTTAATTAATAAGTATATGTTGAAGGTGAGGCAGATGTCACTATTTAATGAGTATTCAATTCAGTGACATCCACTGAGCCTGAGGTAAATAACGTTTTTAGTAAATACTAGAGAGGAACATAAAAAAGCAAACTAAAACAAAAAATTTTAGAGTATAATTTTACATATTTTAACTATGAAAGAGGCAGGTCAGGTACAAGTAGAGCTAAGCACTGTGTAGCTAACTGTGCAGCGTAGCATGTTTTCTAACACATTTATAATTCAAAATTAATATATACTTCACAGAAGTGTAAGTAAACTGCTCTCTGTAACTCATTCAAAGTTTTAGTATACACTACTCCAAAACACACAAAAAAACAAGAAAACAAGATTTTTATGGCTTATTTTTCAATTTTAAAGCAGGACAGGTGAAGACGCCGCCTGCTCCAAGAAACCATGACAAACCGTGTAAGTGCATCTTTTAGATTCAAGCATAATCTCATGGGAATAATGTTGATTTTTTTTTAATTCCCAGAATCTATTCTTGTGTAGTATATACTAATACCCATTTTAATTATTTTATTACTTACACCTTATTTTGTTTAAATTAAACATATTTTATTATTTTGCCTATGTAGTGTACAGGCTGTGTAACAGTGCTTTTACAGCCTAATTTACATTTCAGAACTGAATAAATTTACTCCACATCATGTTTCAAATAAGTCACTCATCTCCTACAATCGATCCGATGAAACTACACTAAATTTTGCTTTGAAAGGTAGGCACATATTTTGCTATAAGCTGTATGAAATACTTTTGACTTTACATGTCTTTTACCCATATCACATGTATCTTGTCTTGTACTGTATCAAGTCTATTTGTGGCTGAACATGGACAAGGAATTAGACAATTTTTTGTCTTAGAAAATCATTTTTTTCTGTAATCTTATAGCCCAATCCACTAAGAACAGAGTATTTATTTATACTTGTCATCTTTGCATGCTCTGAGTTGAACTCTTTAGAGAGTTTCAGCACTTTCTGTTCATTTGCCCTGCTCATTATATAAACATTTATTTGCTTGTTGGTCTGAACTTTTTCGATATGTTTTATTTATTTTAGTACAAACTGAACCATGCAGTCAGACCTCTCTTCTCCTCTGCCATTCCATTGCTTTTTTTTCTGAACCTACAACATTATACGCATGATTTTCTACCTAGCTACTATCTAATCACATCTGGCCTTGCGACTATCAGACTTGGGTTTGGCCTTTTTTGTCTGGAGCACAATGACTGTCAAGCATCGCATGACCACTGTGGAAACTAGTGTATTTTTGATGCTAGAAATGCCTCTCCCCTGAAGTCATACGATCAACAGCAAACCTGTTTACTTTCTGACATGTAAGAACTACAGAGTAAATTATTGGTGCTGTGATAACAAGAAGGAGGTGGGTTAGACATCTGGGTAAGATTTCTTTATGAAGCACATCTCAGTGTTGCTACCTGAGCTAAAAGATGGGATGAGGAGTAATTAAGAGAATACCTGATTTAATGAGGGTAGGGAAGATTAACGGAACGGGCTTGGTACAGCACAAAATGTTATTAGACCATATCTGTGGATAGCAGCATTGTGTGCTCCTCCTTGGAGGGCTGTGTTTGTTTTTCTTCTTTATCAGTCACCTCTTACTCGTGCTTTGCCTGTCAGCACTTTTCCTTCTTAAAGAATACTTTGCTGAAGTGTTCCCTCAACTTATTTTATTAGTTATATTTGAATTGAAGAAGTTAAATATAGTGCTTGCAATTAAGCCTCATACATAATTATAAAAGTTTATACAGCTCAGAAAGTAAAATTGCAGACAGTTTTAGTGTACAGTACTTATTACCTGCACTCATGAAAAATTTGTAGAAATTCAAATAAACAAGAACACTTGTCGCATTTGACACCTATGTTCATGCTGGACAAGCCGCTTGAGTCACTTGTATGGCTTCAAAAGAAAATACAAATAATTAAACACAAATTATCGAAATATCAGACTGAAAATTAGGGTTGCAGCCTTATATTCCAACAGCCCATTGGTCCGACAGATACAGCCCCTTGGTCCGACAGATACAGCCCATTGGTCTGACAGCTCTAACCCTAACCCCAACTGAACTGAGTAGTGTTTCAGCAAGGTGCCCATCTTATATGAGTAGGGCTGTCAGAACATAGGAGCCTTCCGAAAAATTTTTTCTTTGATTTCTATGCTAATCTTGTACACTTGTTCTTTTGCCAGATTAGCAAGACATGATAACTGTACTTGCCACATACACTCAGTAAAAGTTCCATGTCTGCCGCTTTTGTCTAAAATGTATTTGTTTGTTTGTTTCTTTCTTACTATCTCTATGAAAGGTTGTATATGACAGGATAAGGTGAAACCACAGTTTCTGAGTCTTCTTTATATTGTTGCACAGTAAAATGTACAGGTGAACAGATAACTGCAGTTGGGAGGCAGGAAACAAAGAAATGCCTGATTATAAGATCAGAGGAATTATTTGAGCCTAATGTTTACAGCTGTGCCTCATGTCACACACACACATAGAAAGTGAATGGTTGCCTGCTACTCAGGTGCATGCTGTTGTGAATGTAGGACTACTCAAACCTAAACCTTTAAGTCTTGAGACATATTAAGGACGTCTTAAGTGTTGATATATTAAGCAATTAGTCCAAACTGGAAGTATTTTTATGAATGTAGCAGCTTGGTGCAATTCTAGTACATATGCATATCTCTATACTAGATATAAATAAGTTTCACTTCATTTTGGGAATTTTTCTAGGAAGCATACAATAAAGCCTGTCCTCCACATGCGTCTATAAATGCTACTTCTTTTTACACAACCCTGTTAATGCTTTTTGACATTGCTGTCCAGTCTCTACTCCATCTTTCTTCGTTTTCTCTCTCCCTCATGGCAGGGATATGGAGCTTGGCTGTAGTCTCTGATGTGTGTGTGACCTGCTTTCTTGCATCCCAGCAGAGGAAATTGAGGGTTTGCTGGCTTTCTAGGTTATACTCAGGCAGCATATAGCCAGCTCCATCTAGCACTACCTTTACATCCACACCCACCCACCCACCTACACACACACACACACACACACACACACACACACACACACACACACACACAGAAAAACAAAGCTCTTCATTTGAACCTCAATTCCTGTTATTTACAAATAATGACTGAATATTCGGCTTAAAGCAGGTTGAAACAATATTTAGCCAGTGGAGTGCATATTTATGTGGGTAAAGCAGTGTCCAGTGAAAGCGACAAGCGATACGTGAATCGCTTCGCCACTGTACTACACGTGAATCACCTCGCGAGGGACGCAAATCGCATTGCTGCTACCCTCTGACATGTTTATCACTTAAAAATTGTTCCGAGTGAATGTGTGAGGATTATCAAGCTAGTTCTCTACACAGTAGATCTGTGATAGCTTTGTCCTTTTCTTGTATTATTTGAGTTCATTTTTAGCTTATATTATCATGAAAAATAGCTTATTATTATAATTATTATTATCGTGTGGCAAGTATAAAACGGAGACTCTTGTACATCATGAAGAGGGAACAGTTAAACGTATGTAAATATATACTCATGAGGAAATGCCAACCGTTTCAGAAACAAAATTTTGGGGGTTAGGTGCCTTAATCAAGGGCACTTTAGCCATGAAGGTGGATGGAGGGAAAGTGCAGCTCACTTCCCCTGCCACCACACAAGTTTCCTGCTGGTTCAGGAATCGAACCAGCAACCTTTAGGTCCCAAACCCACTTCTCCAACCACAGCTGCCCCTGTTGTCAAGCACACAGAAATAATGAGCTGTTATTCCATGATGATATGGGCTGAACAAATAAACTCGTGTTCGTTGTTTCCCTTTGGGAAATATTTTGGGGAACTCAGTGTTTTTTCGACATCTGCCAATCAACAATATATTTAAGCTCTGATTGGTCATCTCTGGAATCACATCGCCAGAAAGTTCAGCTCAGTTGAGCTTTGTACACACCCACTTCGCATGACCTCTCATTGCTCATTTAGCTGGTGTTCATTGACATTGCATGGTCGCTTGTCACTTCCTGTGTGAATGCAGCTTCAGAAAATATTTATGTCATGACTGTTATGTATAAGTAATAAGAGCAGAAGTACAGTGCCTTGCAAAAGTATTAAACCCCCCAAGCCCCCCCCCCCGGCATTTTTCATGTGTTGTTGCTTCACAACCTGGAATTAAAATGGATTGTTTGAAGGTTTGCATCATTTCATTTACAGAACATGCCTACAACTTTGAAGATATAATTTTTTTTAATTGTAAAGCAAACAACAAATAGGACAAAATAACAGAAAACTTCAGTGTGCATAACTATTCACCCCCCTAAAGTCAGTAATTTGTAGAGACACCTTTTGCTGCAATTAAAGCTGCAAATCGCTTTGGATAAGTCTATGAGCTTGCCTCATCTTGCCACTGGGATTTTTGCCCATTCATCAAGGCAAAACTGCTCTAGCTTTAGACTGAAACAGTTTTTGCTCAAGAATATCCCTGTAATTAGCACCATCCATCTTTCCATTGACTCGGATCAGTTTTCCAGTCCCTGCTGCTGAAAAACATCCCCACAGCATGATGCTGCCACCACCATGTTTCACTGTGGGGATGTTGTTCTTGGGGTGATGGGATGTGTTGGGTTTGCTCAAGACATAGCGTTTTCCTTGGTACCCGAAAAGTTACATTTTAGTCTCATCTGACCAGATCACCTTCCTCCATACATTTGGGGAGTCGCCCACATGCCTTTTGGCAAACTTAAAACATGCCTTCTTATTTTTAACAATAAGTAATGGCTTTTTTCTGGACACTCTTCCATAAAGCCCAGCTCTGTGGAGTGTACGGCTTATTGTGGTCCCATGCACAGATACACCAGTCTTGGCTGTGGAACTCTGCAGCTCCTTTAGGGTTACCTTTGGTCTCTGTGCTGCCTCTCTGATTAATGCCCTTCTTGCAAGTTTTGGTGGGTGGCCCTCTGTTGGCAGGTTTTGTTGTGGTACCATGTTCTTTCCATTTGAAGATGATGGATTTGATGGTGCTCCAGGGGATCATCAATGATTTCAATATTTTTTATAACCCAACCCTGACTTGTACTTCTCAACAACATTGTCCCTGACTTGTTTGGAGAGCTCCTTGGTCTTCATGGGGTGATGCCTCTTGCATAGTGGTGTTGCAGCATCTGGGGCCTTTCAGATAAGGCGTGTTTTTCATGTGACACTTAGCTTGCACACAGGTGGACTTCATTTCACTAATTATGTGACTTCTGAAGGAATTGGTTGCAGCAGAACTTTTGAGGGACTTCATAGCAAAGGGGGTGAATACATATGCACATGGCAATTTTCAGATTTGTATTTTTTTTAATTCTTTTTTTTAAATATATTTTTCTCATTTCACTTCACCAACTTAGACTATTCTCTGCAGATACATCACATAAATTTCAGTTTAAAAAACATTTAAATTACAGGTTATAATGTAACAAAATAGGTAAAAAGCCAAGGGGGTGAATACTCATATCTCCCCTTTACATGTTCCTTCTCCAATACATATATGAGAAGCCAATATGAGTGCCCTATCCTTGATCTTGGTTCAGTTCAGTGGTCAATAAAAAGAGTTTTCAGAGCACCAGATCTTTTCTACGTGTATTTTAGACACTGACAGGGAAATAAGCCCCAGGTATTTAAAAAGTCTCTTTGATGCACATACACATACCAACACTCCCACTCCCACTTCTTCTTGCTCATCTCTCTCTTCATGTAAACACTCTCATTCAGCGTGCAAACAGGAAAAGTTGAAAATTTCCTCTCAGATCCTTAGAATCTTCTCAAACAGCCAGGTGTTCCTGCGTTTCACCTTCATTAGTTTTTCCTTAGCCGTCATGCTGTACTGAAACAATACCGTCACCCTTGGCAATGCACAGCTTTTTAGTGAAATGAAGAACTTGGAAGCAAAAACAGAACACTTTTATGAAGCAGCCGCATGGGGAATTGAAGGTTATTGAACGAGAAATCTGACATGGTTTATTTTAAGGTTACAGAATGCATTGGATGGCATCGAAACATAATACCATGAAAGATGTGTAATATTGTTTTCTGAGAATTTGTGCTCAAGAGTGGGTGTGATCGTATCAGTGTTCTAATCCTTTGGAATGCATTATACAGTGCACATCTCACCATCATGTGAGGACAGAGGGGTGTACTCTGCAGATGGAGACAGGCGACTATACACAGAAAGATCTGTCGTCACTACCCAATGTGGGGATGTTGCCCCTGAATGACCTAGGAGCTGAGCTAGGATTTAAACATGGAGCGAGGAAAAAAGTTTTCCTTATTGAATGGATGGTATAATATACATGACATACTTGATTAAGTAGACCATTTATCTAAGAAAGACTTAGCTTTATTGGTTATGCTTTTATTAATTTTTTTTACACATTGTGAGCTTGGGTATTTGTATTTTGCACATAATGAATGATAAACACAGATCACAGGGTGGTATTTAGAGGTAAACATGCATAGTGATTTTTAATATAAAAGCCATAAGTATGTATTCAGCCCTCAGACATAACTGTGAACTGATTAGATAGTTGTGTGGGAGTTGTGCTTACAAGTGGATTTTGCCTAAAAGCAGGATGATTCCTTTCTTCCGACAATGCTTATATTGATAAAAAAATTTTTTTTTGATGAATGCTGTTATCAACTTCAAGTGCTTGGTTAGTTTTCCTTTAATGTGAATTATAAGGATATGTCTTATTATTATTATAATTATAAGGATGTGTCTTATTATTATTATTATTATTATTATTCATTCATCCATTCATTTTCTGAACCGCTTAAACCTAATTAGGGTCGCGGGTAGACTAGCGCCCATCTCAGCTGACTCTGGGCAAAGGGTGGGGTACACCCTGAACAGTTTCCCAGACCATTGCAGGGCCAACACACATACAACCATTCACACTAACACCTAGGGTCGATTTGGAACAGCCAATTAGCCTACTGTGCATGTTTTTGGACTGTGGGAGGAAACCGGATTACCCAGAGGAAACCCACGCAAGCACGGGAACATGCAAATTCCACACAGAAACGGCTGAGCCGAGAATAAAACCCAGGCCTTCTTGCTGTCAGGCAAACATGCTACCCACTGCACCACCGTGCTGCCCCATTTCTGATTCATGCTAGACAAATTTCACAAAAATATGAAATAAAATATGGAGCTAAGGTATTTGATGATAAGGACATATTTTTATTTTCAAAAATAACACTTTAACGGAACTTTATCTGTTTGTTGTGAGCAGCTCTCGTCTTGAGATTGGACAGCTATTTTCTTGCTAGCTTTCTCTGGATTTAAAAATTTTTTTTTTTACACTTACAGCTGATCAAGCCAGAGCTTTTCCTGGTTTCTGCAGCATGAAGCGACTAGGAAATCAACTCCTTCTGGAAGGGACGCTCGTCTATCGCAGTATTTTACTGGTACCCATTTATAAAGCTGGGTGAACAGCTGAACTGGGTGCACTTGTATTAAAGACCTTGCCCAGGGTCCATAGCATACTAAGGGTTTGATAGGACTCGAACTCGTGACCTGTCAATCATAAGCCACCCCACCCTAACCATTACACCCCGGCCCCACATAGAGAAGGAACATAGATGGCAAATAAAATAGGTAGGCTACACCTATAATTGCGCTGTTAGGTTGTGGAGCTTTGCGCTGCTGTTTTGGTCATTGCTACTCACACTCAGATATGGCATAATTAATAAGAAAATGTACTAAACAAAGTTCAGAGAGAAATGCAGCGCTTTGCTATAAATTGTACTAACTAATTAACTAAGATGGTGGACAGGCAGAGACTGTGGGGTGTAGCCTGCCTATCTCATATGACATGAGGAGAAACATTAGTGCTGGGGCAGTGGTGGGCTGGTGGTAGGGTGCTGGATTACTGATCCCAAGGTCGGGGGTTCAAGCCCCACTATCACTGCTGTCCCCCCAGTGCAGCTAATCAAAGTCTCACTGTCTGTGGTGAGAGGCTGCTACATTGCTGAGTTTAGTCAAGAGTAGGCTACACTGCCGTCAGCGGGTTTCTGCCCTGCTGTCCACGGTGTACTCTGCCCTCGCCCAGAGTCAGCTGAGATGGGTGCCAACCTCCCTGCGACCCTAATTAGGATTAAGCGGTTCAGAAAATGAATGAATGAAGAATACCAAGAGTTCGCTGTTGGCTTCCCACCAATCAGAAATGAGAAAATATTTTGAATGAATAATAAACTGCCAATATACTAAACATGATTAGATATGTTAAATTGTCTTGTTCATATGTCATCATACTTAGCTTTTTCTCAGTGGTCCACATCTTCTATCCATGATCTACACTGGACGTAAAGTGCTTATATATTAAGATGGTTGTTTTGATGGTATTGAAAAATGCTTTTACTCAGGAAAAAAATCGTACACAGACAACTTTCCTCACATAAATTCTGTCATAACAGTTGGGCATAAATTGAAAACTCTGAATACACCTACAGTGAGGAATTCAGGAAAGAAAAATAAGACTATGCAAGCTAATCATATCAGTCCTGCACCTATTGTGACAGATGAAGGAAAAAATCTAGTTTGTTTCACTGATTCCTGATTAAAATTCTCATTTGATATTGACTTAATATATTGATATTAAGGATAAATGTGGTTCCTTCGTTAGCTAATCAGATGTGGGGGCCAGTGGATTAACAAAAATACCTTTACCCACTCTAAAATGCTTTCAGAGCTCCTTGACACAACAATAGTCCTCTTGCCATTAGAACATAAATGGCTTCACCACCGAGACTGAAAAAAGGGTTTGCATTCAAGGGCTAAAGCCATTAGCATAATTTATTGTGTACAAGTGGATCATTAATGGAGTGTCAGTGGCCACTCTCTTCAGGAATTTAAGTGGCATTCTTTTTATAATCGATGAGTTACCTACCCCACAAGCATGCACAAATCTCTAACATGAACAATCTACTGGTCTTGTATTTTTTTAAACCAGGGTCAGTGTGGTTAAGGCTTAAAAAGAATGTAATTAAAATTGTGACAGCTGAAAACTTATTACACTCAGTTCAAAGAGGAGCTGCCTATAGGTTGAGCAAAGGATCGTTCAAAATTTAGGTTTAATCCTCCATAACATTAAAGCCTGGCCATTCATCACATCACCTGACTGCACGCTGCTCTCAAAGAGCCCTGTCGCCTGCTTCTCGCAGAACATAATTGAAATTTTTTTTAGCAACACTATTGGAGGCCAGGGCTTAAATTGAAAACCAGCTAATGTCAGAAAATTAAGGGCTGTGTTTTAAGAACAGTAAATAACCCTTTTTCTTCAGCAACTGAAAAACATGTTTGTTATTTGTATGAATTCTTTTTCATTTTGGATTTTGGTATGATGGATTTTTAAATATATTGATTTATGTAGAATTACTTAGGACTGTATGCTTCATTAAACATGGCACTTCATTAGTGGTTAGCACGTCCGACACACAGCAGGAAGGTCCTAGGCCCGCGCTCGGCTCCACTGAGTGGAGTTTGCATGTTCTTCCTGTGCTTGTCTGGGTTTCCAAAGATAAGCACATTAGGCTAATTGGCTAAACTACTACTTTTGTATAAACAGGTGAAGATGATTAAAGCAATGATATTTAACCCCTTAACTGCTGAGACATGGTTTTAGACTTAAAGAGTACCGGTATTGGCCATCCTTACAGCATAATTTGTGCATGATGTAATACAATTAAGGGATACAGAGCTTATTTTATCATAAATGACCATAAAAAGCACTATACTAGGAAATTACTAGCTGGGGCTGAACCAATGTGGAACAACTATTTTTTCCTGGAAGTGACGTGAACCCATGGGCCGGGTTGTCCAGCACAAGTAAACAAGCAGCGAGCGACATTTTGGGTGATAAAACTAAAGGCTCTTACCTTTTACTGGTTCCTTTTGGTGAGGCGCTGCTCCAGTCATCCTTTGACTTTTTATGAAGGAATTCCATATGAACAGCGTCCGGTTTTAGACGTAAAAGCTTGGACTTAGTGTCAAGAAGCTCTGCCTGAAGGTCACGCCGATAGCAGGTCGGGTTAAAGTGGTCTTCGCAGACTAATGAATTGCGTCTGAGAGGAAACGTTTTCAGAGTATGGCCTGTACCGATGTTCTGTTTTCCGTGTTGTTTGTGCAGCCGTATGCTTTGCACTCCACCATTTTCCTGGTGACACAGCTCAGCACTGGCCGATAATGTATTATTTTAGACTGGTGTCTGCTGGACGCAGCCCAGCCAATAGGACAAAATAACGAATTCGTGTCACTACCAGTGCTGGAACAGTCAATGAAGAAGGCAACATGTCACTGCGCATGCTTAGTAGTAGTAGTAGTAGTAGTAGTAGTAGTAGTAGTAGTAGTAGTGTGGCAGCACTGACTCGTACTTGACAAGGGGCAAGGACTGACGTCGCCTGACAGGACCGCTGATGGCATACGTGATCGTTCTAAAGAGCTATTAATATTTAAAAGTGCAAGTTATCAAATTACATTCATTAACATGAATGAGTGAAACAGAAACCATGACTTTAAAGGGTTAAAACAAAAACAAGTCCTCTTATCTCTAGTGTGCTATAATTTGAAATGTTTCTACATTGCCTTGCTTTCCAGGCTTGTTTACCTACTTCAGAGCCCTGGGGGAGATTATAGTGTGGTATGTTCTGGTGCCATTAGAGCTTGTCTTTTTAGAAGGTGCAATCGTGCAGATGTTTTTGCAGCTGGTGTTGCCAAAGCTCTTCCCAAGCCTTTTTTTCCACAACATGAGGCTGAGCCTGTGGGTCACAGAGTGGCTTCACTCGGTTGCTTATTCCGAATTTGCTGACCCCTGTAATCTGCTGGGTCACCCGCATTGCGCTTCACACCAGCCGAACCCCTTCGTTCAGCCTGGATTCACACCACTAGCTCCTTCACATACTCGTTTCCATCTCTATCCCATACTTTCTCCTGCTTTTATAGCCAAGAGTCTTTAAGGACCACGGCCGTAGCATCCCCATCACAGTTCAGCTCAGCAGCAGCAACAGCCATAAACTACATCCCTCATCGTTATGGTAGCCATAAAATAGTGATACATAAAACAAAACAAAACAATGAGAGAGACATTCCTATTTATGGATGAAGCTATCTGAGCCTTAATCACAGTTAGAGGACAGTGGAGCACCTCATCAGGGCTTTTCTCCTACGCTTTATGATGAGATGCATCTGTAGTATTCACTTTGTCCTAACAAATTACTATTGTTCTTTTCAAGAGCATCGTCTGGCCAGGGTGACTATACACCATATGTGACCTGAGAGATATGCCATTACCTTTGGAATTATGAGGAATGTTATGGCTTTCTGGTCATTTTTAACCCCTTAAAAACCTGGCCCTCATCTGTAGCTTCAGAATTACTCTGTATACTGCTAATACTACCTGCATATTTTGCCTAATGGTGTTTAATTTAATTATTTAACTTAATTACTGAATAATGTGTTGTAGTTAGTCAATTATCTTTTTAAAAGAATAAATTTTAGTATTTACTACACATGAATGCCATATTCTGATTGGTTGCTATCTTGGGATTCAAAAATCATTATTCTGAGAGGATAACACTTCAATCAAAATGACAGACACTCACAGTTTTTCATGGTCACTAAACTAAAACACCTTTACAGAATGTGGTTTGCTGTATATATATATATATATATAAACGTTTTCATATAGTGTATATATTAAACCCTGAATGAATAGGCTAAACAGACAGCGTTAGCTACATAACTCTTAGCTCAACTTGAAGCACAGAGCTCACCTGACCTGCCTTTGTAATAGTTAAATAGGTAAACATAAACTATAAAAATCTTGTTTTAGTTTGCTCTCTTTCTTGCTACCATGTAGTATATACTACAGCAATTGTTGGCCTCAGACTCTGTGGATGTTGCTGAATTGAATAGTGCCTTCAATGTTCCAATTCAAGGAGTATTCAGTGACATCCACCTCACCTTCGGTGAATCAATCATGCATAGTAGGAGGGGACCTTACGAGTTTAATGCAGCAGTTTAGGTTTGCACCCAGTACTGACCCAGAACTAACGATATTAAAAACTAAGAACTTTAAAATACAGTAGCAGGGCCTGTAAATGTGTTAAAAATCTGCCCACTAACCAGTCACATGCATCCATGCAATTTTTTTCATGTGATTGTAGCTCCTGCATGACAGTCACATTGTACACACCATAGTTACTTAATACCTCAATAATACCATTTAGTGAGGTCAGTCCTTATTCTGTCATTCATTTTCTGAACCATTCATTCATTCATTCATTTTCTGAACCACTTAATCCTAATTAGGGTCGCGGAAAGGCTGATGCTCATTTCAGCCGACTCTGGGTGAGGGCAGAGTACACCCTGGATAGCTCGCCGGGCCATCGCAGGGCAGAAACACGCTGATGGCAATCCAATGGCCTACTCTTTCTGAACAACAGCAATGGTTCTTTTACATGCCTCTCAGTGAGAGACATGGCTGGCCTTTGATAACCCAGTTAGCTGCACGGTGGCGCACAGCAGTGACAACTCGGTGATAGTGGGGCTTGAACCCCCAACCTTCGGATCAGTAAGCCAGCAAGCCACCACCGCCCGTCTTATTCGGACATCTGTAAGCTAATTTTATTTAAAGGCCCATACTCTTCTAGAATATTTGTTTCTGAATATCTTTAAGTGTGTTAAGAGAGAACCAAATGGTGGCTCGTCCATAAGAGCAGAGCCCCACCCTTTCTGCTGTTAAACAAATATTGCTTTTCCTCATTAATCTCAATGCATTTTAAATCCTGATGTAATACTAATTGCATCTTTTGGGTGACCAGTGATCTGTATTATTTCAGATATAAGCCAATGTTCAATTGATTTGCTTGCCTTTCTAGATACTGCACTATCATACTTATTGTCCACTTAACTTCCACAGAGTTATCCTTGCACCTAGTGGTCAAACACTGGAACTACAATAAGCATTAAAATAGGTCCATTTGGCCAGGATTTTCTCTGTTCCATGTTCGGGGTGCAGGGGTTGACAACAGGGTTGCCAGATTGATTCCAAAATCACTCTGCATCCCCCAGGATTTTGTTTTCTTGTAAGTAATCTATAGTAACTTGTTTATCTAGATTGGGAAATGGGAATATGAATGGATAATGTACATATGTGACCCGCTCCAGCATAATACGGATTAAGTCGCAAGGTAGTGTTTTGCGTAAGAGCCAAAGTAAGTTGAAAATGGCATATTCAAATTCAAATTCAAATTTTATTTGTCACATACAAATTATACACAGTACAATATGTAGTGAAATGCTTAGTA
>JBCNYH010000010.1:7906828-7919908 GCA_039654325.1 Tandanus tandanus
AAATACAGGATACAAAAAAATATATAAAATGAAATATAAGTGAGGTATAAATGCAAATATAATGAAATATAATGCAGATATAATGAAATATAATGCAGATATAATGAAATATAATACCTGGACGAAAATCCGATATCGCCAAAAATACATCCTTTAATGCATAATCTTCGACATGACCAAATTCAAATATCCATAAACACAATCTATCCATGCTAAAATACTTGTTTTAGAGTTTAAGAGTTGATTTTGTGATTGCTCAGGGTATTTTACTTCTAATCTCAGAAGGATTCCCTGAATCATATAACAGTAAACCTCAAAACCGGCATGACACTAAACGGTAAAGCCTCAATCTCGATGTAAATAGAACTCATCTGTTGCTCGGAAGATGCTAGGAAGATTGTGCTGATTGGTCGAGAGCCAGATTCATTTAGTGTACGGTTGTTAGCGAGTTTCAAATGCAGACATTCAGAAACTGCAATTGCTGTTTTCTCAAAAGTAGCATTTCCTGATTAGCAACAAACAAAGTGATGTAACTCGGTCAATTTTCATGCTGTAATCATGTATTATACCTCATTTGAAACATATTAAATTCTCTTTTCAAATATATGAATATATCAGTATATCAAATTTCCTACTTAATCCATATTATGCTGGAGTGGGTTACAAATGTGAAACATACAAGGCTCACATGAAAATAATTTTTTTTAGTTCTAGCTCTTTTTGTGTGGAGATAGAATTGAGCTTTACATTTTTCTGAAACCATAAACCTTAGATAATTGTACACTACCTCAAACATAGCTGAATGAAAAACGAGTTGTTAGCTGTATGCTGAATGAGTGCATGTTCTGGACTTTTTCGAGATAGACTGAAACTTCACTAGATCATACCCTATAGCCTCAGTCGTGTGTAATGGCTTCTCGGCTTAATTTTATTTGAGGATGTGTTGTTTTTAATGTCATCACACCTCACCAAAATCTTTGGACACAAGCCACTAGTGGGAGTTAGGACTATTTTTTGCTTAATTAAACAAAGCCGAATTGTGCCCTTAGGATATTCACAGGGCTGTTTTCATATCTGACCATGGTTGTCACACTAACACTATTCAGCTACTCCCAGGCATTGATGTGGTGTAAGACTGTCAGGTATGAGACAGTAATACTCAATAAACATGTCTGTTTAGGCCTGTCCATCCTCCAGGTGGGGGTGCTAATGGTATGTTTATATTTATGAGTGTGGGTGCACAGAATCGGGAAACTCCCTGACCTTTTTCTGAGCTTACTGTATTTATCTGTCTCTCTCCTTGTCTTTGCTGTCCACTTCTCTTTCTTTACCTTTTTTCTTTTTTTTCTTTTTTTGCATACACAGACTTTCAAAGTAGTACCGTTCTATTTCATTTCTTTTCGTTTTATTTTGTCAGTAGGCATCTGCAAGACTGCATACCCTCAGACACTCATCCTTTCTCCATCACTATATTTGTGCACCCTCTCTCTGCCTTTAAGGTGTAAGATAATTAGAATCTAATGCTCCAAAAGAGATTTCCACACTTCAGAAAAAAATGTCATTTACGTTTGAAGCAAACAACCACTAGTTTAAGCCGAAATAATACTGCAGTGTACCTCACTAAGGCAACTACGGGCCAAAAGCAGTTAAGGCTAAAAAGCATATTTAAATGCATGAGTTTCCTTTCGCAACTCTTATTAAAGGGCTAAGGTATAATCTTTGGCACTTGAAAATTCTATATTATTTAAATATAATTTGTCAAAGACTGTGTTTTATTATAGAACATAGCTTTCACACCTTACCTTGGTATTGTGTAAGTAAATGGTGTGTATATGTGTGTGTGTATGTATATACATGTGATTTATCCCACTCAAAACAATCATCATTATACAGCAATAAGAAGCATGCCCCATCAACTTCCCCTGAGAATTAAGCATGAGATATTTTCCATGCACATTAAATTCCACCTCCTCTCTTCTCTCCTTTATCTTTTTTTCGATCCAACATGCCTGTTTCCTGACTTTTAAAGGCGCTGAATAACCAGTGGGCACAATTTGGACTACTTAAAAAGGACAATTCATAAAAGGCACTCAGGGGAAGAGTGAAGACCGGATCGAAAACGTAACCTGCATTATCCCGATGCCGTCTTTGAAGGGACACCGGCTCCACTCTGATAGAAAGAAGATGCAATATGAATTCAAATAGGCGTCTCAGTGCTTCCCTGCATATGTTTCCATAGCATCCATAATTATATGCAAAGAAAGGCACAACAATGCCAATGCGATGGCATTGAGGAGCAGCAACAGCATGCACATTACAATAGATGGAGATATATTGGGGTCCATACTAACAAGATAGCTCACAGCCCTTTACAGTGGAGCTTTGAAAGTGTGCGTTAAATACATTTTTCTGCATGCAGAAAAAAAAAAATCACATTAATACACCTTCAAAGGTGAATCAATTGTTAATGTACACTGTTCTCCTCACCTCTGTGCGGTGTTGACTTCAAAGAATTTAAAAGGACTAATACTGTCCAAAGACACTGCATTCTTAAAGCGTGCACACATCTCACACACACACACACACACACACACACACACACACACACACACACACACACACACACACACACACACACACACCCCTAGTTTACTTCTTTCTGTTTGGCTTCACAGTTGTTTGAAGAAAAAGAAAGAAAATCTAAGAGGGGGAAATGGAGAAACCCATCTCTTCCTATAATTGCTCACTCGGAAAAAGCTGGTTCACTTTGAGGATGTTGAATCAATTTACCAAAGCATTTACCTTGGGAACTCTTCTGTAGTAATGGTGAGGAATTGGGTTACAGGTCTTCGATTGTCACTAAAGGGCAGCTTCTATAGCAGAGTTCTAATGGTATGGCTTTGTATAGCTTGCAGTGTATCCAAATCTATATAGAAAATGTACGCCATTTTGCATCGACTTTAATGGATATTTATTGAAATCAGTACACACTGCAAACAGAGATTTTGTATAAGACTTGGGTCGGTTGACTTTGCATTAGGTGTAATCTTAAACAGCAGTATTTTCAGTCCACACTAATCCTAATGTATGTCTATGCTTTTTATCTATGCTGTTTTCTATGCTCTATGCTTATATGCTGAAACACAATAACACATGCTGCTTCTACTCTTTTAGTGTTGCTAATTTAAACTAGAGCACTGGTCTTGAATAGTCTACTCAGTCATATACTATTTACGATACAGAGTGTTCAATATATAGCACTATATAGGGCAGCAGTAAGGATGCAAAAAACGCAAGGTTAAATTTAATCAATACTTACTTGAGCTTAGAAAACACACTACTTTGATATGCCGCTGAGATGGAAACAATTTTATGTAAGCTAGCTGTGACATAACAAAATAGATGGAAATAAGACCTTTTAGAAAGTTACTCAAATATATAAAACTGGGGCTGGCCTTACCCTTTGTAGGACGCCAGGCAGAATTTGATTTTGGGACCCCCATCAACTTAATGCTGCCAGTACTCGTGACTATTGTTAATGTTTGTTTATACACACAGCCGCTGTAAATGTAACACACCAATCAATTATCAATTGTATCCATTGTGGCGGTGTTGATAACATCATAGCAACATCAGTCTAGCATGTTTATATGCTTCTATGGTTTGTAATTTTAAAAGGTATCAAACTTATAAGAATGGTCTGATAAGTGGCATACTGAACAGGGTGGACTGAAAAATGGTGAAATTTAGATTTGATCAGGGTGAAATTACCTACTGTTATATTTTGTTAGCTAATGCTAAATTAGAAAAAACTCGCTTGCTAGTCCATGTTAAATTAACATATCTTGAGTGAACGGAAGTCTTATTTCAAGTATCTTTCTAGCCAGTAAAGGTTTATGGTAAAATATTGTAATTAGTCATGCAAGCATACCTTCACCTTGCTGTTTTTCTCATCTTCTGTTTCCTACTTCTTTCTTTCTTTTCTCTGCTCCAGAAGGATGTCCTTTTTTGCGAAATTACCCTTTGCAGCCTAGTCTGAATGCGCTTGCATCAAAATTAAGTTAACATCCGTCACAGTGTGCATGACACCAGGTCTGACAAAGGCAAAAGAGATTGATTTAAACCAATAATATTAGCTAGCTAGCTTGTCATAATACTGTACATGATTACCACTGATAAAATATGTTACCAAAAAAAAAAAAAAAAGAAAAAAACATCTCATGTTGAATGTACATTGAATTCATGATGCACTAATGGTAATAACAGAGTGCATTTTCCAGGATATATTTATAGCAATTCACCACTGAGAATTCAAGCCAACACTACAAAATGGCTGTCACCCAAAATGATATACAATATAATAAAGAGAAAACTAAATCGGATGTTTTTTATAGCCTTCATTTCCAGGTCACAGATGATGACATTAATAACAATGACATGATTTGATATTGTCGTTTTCCACTGTGTACAATGCACTAATACCACTGATAAACTCTACTGAATTTCAACATCATTGCACAACTCAGGTTGATTGAAGGATGTGTTCAATAAGCTGTGTTCAGTAGTGCTTTACCTTGAACTCTGTTCCTAGATGCAGAAGAAGACTGTTGACAAAGAAAGGACTCAGTTAAGAACCTTTTACATTCAAACATTGTAAAGAGACACCAAAGCTTAATGAAAAGAAAGGAGGAATGACAATTATGTGGTGGAGGGTTCTTTATTAGCTCTCACTTAAAAAAGTGAAGAGCTGTAAGGATTCACGTACCAATTGTGAAGCCACCAGCTTTGCCGACTCTGTCGTCTACACCTATGTTCTCCAGTACATATGTTCCCCGGTCTTTATTAAATTATTGGATCTTCCATTGTATAGTGTATTTTATAGAAGTAAACTGCAACAATTGTATCCATATTGTGAAAGAAGTATGATGAAACAAAATCAAACATACTCATCAAAGTAACAATTTATGAAATATTAGGGTTAGGGTTCCTGAGGAACATGGGTACTGGGGAACATAGGTACTGGGGAGCATAGGACTGGAGAACATAGGTACTGGGGAACACAGACATGGACCCAAATCAACATGTTTTATTCCTTGAGCAAATTCATATACATGTGAGAGCTACACCCCTGTGTCTGTTTACGGTTCCAACCCACGCTAGTGAGTAAAGAGTGAGTTTTCATTGCTAAAATTACAATGAATTTTCTTCACTAGAAAGCAACAGTCATTAGCTACCATTCACAGGGTTCAACAGCTTAACATATTTGATAAACTGGAAAGATTGCAGACTGAAAAGTGCAACTGATTTGTCATGGATCTGGAATATCAACATAGTCTAACTTTTGTTCATGTTAGGATTAAAATGTACCACCAGAAACTGTTGGAACTGCTTAAGGGTTACTGTGAAGAGTTGGAAAAGCAAAGCTATCAGTATTAGTAGTGTGTGTGTGTGTGTGTGTGTGTGTGTGTCTTCAAATCCTGACTCTGGGGAATGCATAGTGTCAAGCCTAGAGCTACATGTTGAAATAAATCCCTGTGTGTTTTAGTGAAAACTGCCAGATCCCTGCTGTGTGATCTTAGACACTCCATCTATTCTGGCTCTCCACCCCTTGTCCAAAAAAATAAATAAATAAAATGAAATAAAAGACCTGGGGAGCTGTTTATAGACCCCCTGTTTGTTCATCAGGACCGATTTCATTGCTTGTTCCAGCTGCAGCTGTTTCTCTTCTGCTCAGAGTTAATGTCATTTATTCTTCTGTTAATTTCACTGGCCTCAGGTGGGACAAGAGAAGAGGGCAACACTGATAAACAATGGTACCAACAACAACAGTGAAATAAAACGTCCGTATGTGCTTAGTCCCCCACATCACAGTTTAAAACCACAAAGGATCTTTAAAAAACTGTATTCACTAAGAGCCTTGCTCACAGTGTTGTAAGAGGTATCGAGCTTCTGTGTGATGCTATTCCCCACATGTGAATTCTATCAGAATTTCTGTCTGGAAAAAACTAAACAAAAAAACTTCATTGATCCTAGAGGAAATTGCTTGGAAATCTGATCCTTGAACAAATATTGATCTTTGGAGGTTAATTGGAAATTTACCTCCAGTTACTGGGTACTAGTCAGGATAAGAAAGCGCAACCAGATCCTAACCATTCTGCCTTCTACTCTATTAAGAACATATTTTCGACTGCTGTGGAACCCAATAAGTGTGCTTTTTGGGAAGACCCACCTTTAGTCAGGTATCCACATACTACTGGCAATATTATATATCTAGTAGTGCTTGTAAACCTTCTTTTTCTTTATCAAACATCTTCAAGCTCAACATCAGAGGATTTCCTATTGTTCATACTGCTCAGCCATGCATTAAAGTGCTCATTATCAGTTATCAAGTGATGTCTGATGTACCACCAAGATCTCTGTATTGTCATGTCCTCTTTTTTAAGTCCACACATTGGAAATAGTTATAACATCTCAAGGGTTCTCATATCTGTTCTACGCACATGATACTCTACATGTTCATCCTCTTGATCCCAGAGTCTTAGCATATTTGCCTTACAGACATCTCAGCCTGGATGAAGCTCCACCAGTACCAACCTTTTAAAGTCCATCCTAGCACGTCTTTTAATATAACACAGTGTCGCCATCAACATTTTTTTATATCGAGCCACTCAGTAGAACCCACAGGACATTCTATTCCTATCCTTATGGCCTGCCAACAAAGGGCATTCTACCAAGGCTGAACCTTCTCAGTCTTGGTCTTAACTGTAAACCTGTTCCATTGTTATGTTGCAATAGAAATTGGGTAAGTGATATTTCTAGCACATCTGTCTGTTAAATCCTACTACTGTGTTTAGTTGCTGCTCCCTTCTGCGGCATTTTTCTTTCAGCTATTTACTGGTCTGATTGTTGGTAGTACTGCAGCACTTGTAGTTTTCAAATAGTTATATGCTTATATTGTATGCCGTACCAAATGTAGTGTTTTTTCCCCCCCCATAAGTCATGAGTCAAATCTGTAAATGTAAATGTAAAGCCTTAAAATGCGACCTTATAGTGCCACATATTGCTTTCATCTCAAGGCCAGACTACTTTTAAGAATTACATTATTTATTTGTTTGCTCATGTATTTCCAATAACCACTGCATCCCCTCCCTCCCAGCCATGCGGAATTAGTAGACCAACGACTGCTTGTACTGCTTATTATGCAGCGCACTGAGGAGTGCACTGATTCAATCTCTGTTTAAAATCAGTCACTAACATTTTTTATCCAAGACTACAAAGCATGAAGTCCCCAAAGCTTCAAGGCTCATTGTTTTTCCTATATTGTTAACCTCTATTGTTACTAAGATGATCATAGTGCTATGATGCTCAACTGGGAAAAAACATGTTGCCTTCTCACCCTCAAGATTCAGCTAGAATGTTCTCATGTAAATATTCACCTTTATATACACATAATGGTCTGGAAAACCCACCAGTTGGGGCTGAATTTTGGAAAACTGATACATTTCTCACAGTTTTGTGTATTCAACATACATTGCCTCCAGTTCTTTAAGTCACCGTCAGTGTTTCACTAAAACAAGCTGGAAATATTTTTATTTACATTATAGTCTTGCCTTGATTATCTTCCAGCAAGGATCATCTTGGGTTTGGAGCCAATTTAAAAAACATAGTGGTGAAAACAGTCCATGTGCTTGCTATAGTCTGGCTTTAAGAAGTGTAAAATGCCATGCAACTTTCCTCATACAGTGACTATGAAACACTGTTGAATGGCTTTGTGCTTTAGCAAAATGGTTATAAGCCCAATCAATTTAATTTGTAATCATATACAAACATTGTCAAATGATCAGAAACATTCCTGCTGTTACATAATCAACAAAACAGAAAGAGCTTATACAAGGGCTTGCATAATTATTAACCCCCATGCCCTTTTCATGTTGCCATGGTTTGTAAGCTGTAGTTGTTATTGACTTAATTTTCATTATATGTCATGGATTTACTTGAACTCCTCCACTTAAGTAAATCCGTGACATATAATGAAAATTAAGTCAATAACAACTACAGTTCTCTCGGCTGGTCTGGGAACGCCTTGGTGTCCCCCCGTAAGAGCTGGAGGAAGTGGCTGGGGAGAGGGACGTCTGGACCTTACTGCTTAGGCTGCTGCCCCCGCGACCCGACCCCGGAAGAAGCGGAAGAAGATGAATGAATGAATGAATGAATGTCATGGATTTACTCAAAACCATCATAATAAATAATAAAACCATTCATAATATTGATGTGTTTGTGTGTTGGGTTGGTTTGTGGAATAGGTGTTGGGGGGGTTGTCAAGATTTGCTTAAATGGTTTACAAAATTTTTTTACAAATAAAAAACCTCAAATTCATGATTGCATAAGTATTTTTTCCTGTTATTGTGAAAGCCTAAATTAATATGACTGCCATTAAAGTCACACAATAACATGAGGTATGAACTGTATGAACACGGAGTCTGGCTGTGTACAGTTAGTCATTAGCTCAAATCATTTATATCTTGTACCATCATTACAGTTAAAGGACCCATGCCACGATTTTTATGCAAATTCAGTTGC
Source organism: Tandanus tandanus (assembly GCA_039654325.1). Taxonomy (NCBI): domain Eukaryota; kingdom Metazoa; phylum Chordata; class Actinopteri; order Siluriformes; family Plotosidae; genus Tandanus; species Tandanus tandanus. The sequence goes on from JBCNYH010000010.1 coordinate 7,915,409, forward strand.
ACCAGAAGTCATGTGAATATGCCTTGAATGTCCAAAATACTAGCCTGTGCTTGTTAAATAGCCTTTCAACTTGCAAATCAAAAGGATTTTAAAGTTTTCAATCCTGTCATGGATTGTAGCGAGGACTTTTTGGTATTGGGCTGATCAATTGTCAAAGATTGGAATCTAATGCACTAATTCTAATTCATGTCTAGTAGCTCTGTTAACATCATTTCCATCTATATACATGATTATGCCTTCTTTTATAACCTCATTAATGTGATATAGGCTAAGCTTAAAAAAAAAAAAACCCAAACAACCATAATACTGTTAATTTAAGACAAAAACAGTGATGGCTCAGTAGTTGCTATTCTGAAGGTTAGGGGTTCATGCCCCAGTATCACCAAGCAGCCCTTCAGTAAGGCCCTTAACACTCAATTGTATGAAAATGTAAGTCAGGATAACCAAATGCTTTAAATATATATCTTTTAGTTCCAGATTGTAATACTAAATGTGTAGAAATATGGTCAAATGGACTGTATACTTATACATGCCACTGTACATAAAAACTATGTACTGGTTTTATTAGTTTACTGTGCATATGTTCTCCTCTATTTTAATCACTTCTGTATTTAATTTCCAATTTCTCTTCTTTTTAATCAGTGTTTGGTTAGAGAAAATCAAGATTCCTTTAAACTATGGAAATCTGGACGAATAATAAAGTTTCGTGATATAATTTGATGATGCATTCATACAAAATGACTATTCAATTATTTGCCTTAAAGTAGATTTTGTTATTGGAGATGCCTTACTGCTGGGTCTCTAATTACTAACTAAAATTTCTCATTTGGTTTTGACCTGCAAAATGTGCACGAGGCATAAACACAAGTGATAAGCTTGTTTCTCATTTCACATCATCATTCAGTTTATTGTGACAGGCATGCCGAGCTACCTTTATTGGCAACTTACTTACAACCCATGCCAATCAAACACATTTTCAGCTTCGGCTGTTTTATGTGGCTTCATTTTCTTTTGCATTACCCTCTTAATTTGAACAATATGTCAGTGTGTAACTGACACATGGCACATGATGCTTCTCGGATATTTTAATCAGTTGCTAAAGTAAGATGAAAAACATTTCTAAATGATTTGCGAAAGAGAGAGAGAGAGAGAGAGAGAGAGAGAGAGAGAGAGAGAGAGAGAGAGAGAGAGAGAGAGAGAGAGAGACAGAGAGAGAGAGACAGAGAGAGAGAGAGTACAAAGCAAAAGAATAAAAAGAAGATTAAGAACTGAATCAAAAGGTTCCCCTGACACTCAGTTCACTAACAAACACTCTCATTGTTCATTTTCTGGCCCAATCTGAAATAAGAGATGTATCATAAAATCCATTTAAAGCATCACAGACCCAAATTAAAATGCATTTGATCTTGAAAAGGCTACTTGACTACAGTGAGTGATAGAACACAGTGAATGATTACAAAGTAAGTACAGTCAGGCCACAGAACTGAGCTGATGTAAGAAATAATGGCTTCCAAAAGAATAGAGCCTGGGCAGGGGTGTCAGATAAGAGCCTCACAGACATAAAACAAAATCAAGCTGTTTCATTAAAATGATTGTAATACTTGTACACACACACACACACACTCTCTCTCTCTCTCTCTCACACACACACACACACACACACACACACACACACACACACAGAGCCTCCCTCCAAGAAGTACTGGAACAGCGGTGCCGATTTTTTTGTTTGTTTGTTTTTATTGTACACAAGTGAATATGAGATGATAGTTCAGAATTTCAGCTTTCAAGTTGGAAAATTTGAGCCCACCCATTATTAAATAATATATATTTCAACATATATTATTAAATAATATATGTTGAAATATAATAATGAAGGACCTTCTTGCTGTGAGGCGGACATGCTAACCACTACGCCATCGTGCCGCCCTTAACCCAAACTGTTCCCACAAACTTAAAGGCACACAGTTGTTCCAGTTGCAGGGGTTGCACAGCAGCCAAAAAGATGGTCTTAATAGAGTACAATAAATACTGAAACACATTACCTCGGTTTTGCCTTGAACACTGTATATGTGATTAAAACAACAACAACAAAAAAACAAGAAGAAGACCTGTTGGAGGAAAGTAAAAAAAGAAGAACTTCATCGGGCAGAAAAGTGAAATGTGTTATACTGGCCATGTAAATCAACAGACCAGCCTTTGAAGGATAATTTGAAGAAGTTGGAACAGTTGTATGTATTTTTCCCCTCCAATCCAAAACAAAATGTAATTTACAATGGATTTTCAGCACATTAATGTTCTTTATTATGGTTCATACCACAGCTTTGATTTCTAAATTCTGGTAGCTTCTTGACTCTGATTGGTCAGAATGATTTGACTGATATTCCATAACAGCACATCTGACAGTAGTGCTGACTGCATATTTTATATTATTGCACTCATTCTAATATATAATCACTTCTATACTAAAAGCTAATTCACAGGTCCATCAGGTAAGGCGCACAATCTACATAATTAAAGCTAAATAATAAAGAGATATAAGCTGGTAGAAGATTTCTGGAGGGAGATGGCTATTTAACATTTATGGAAGGAGTCTCGGGCAGCACAGTGGTGTAGTGGTTAGCACGTCCTCCCCACAAGAAGTTCCTGGGTTTGGGTACCTTTGCGAAATGTTGGCTGAGATGACCCTAGTAAAGTCTTTGGACTGTGGGGGAGCCTGGAGGAAACCCACGCAGGCATGATAAGGACATGCAAACTCCACACAGAAACGCCCTCTTCTGGGAATTGAACCCAAGATCTTCTTGCTGTGAGGTGGACATGCTAACCGATACGCCACTGTGCCGCCATTCTTACTTAATAAGAATAAGATTTGAATAAGTATTGAGAAATAGAAATGAAGCATACAATTACATGATATTAGTTCAGTTTTGCTGTTGTATTCTGTTCAAGTCATTACTCTTTTAATATTTTTCTTAATCTTTGCTCAGATCAAATTTCTCTCAATCATGATATGTTAAATTGTTAAACATCTCTGTAGTCTGTGCTTTTGTGGTGCTCAGGGGCTCAGTAGTGAGTCTGAAACAGACTGTTAGCTTATAGCCATTGGATTGTTTGAGCTGTACTATCAGAACTCTCCCTGTGGATATAATATATATTTAAAGCCTCTTTTTCTGTTTCATTTCTACATCGTACTTTTTGTTTTGCTATATAAATGCTAACATTATTTCAATACTGTCTTCAATTTCTATATTTGTTTGTCATTTTTTTCCTTGCAGCCCCTTTCTTGCAAATTTCACATTTGCAGGTGCATTGGAAAGGAAAAAGGCAGTCATGGGTGACCTGAAACAGAGGAGCAGAGGGCTCACAAGGAGGTGCGAAGGAGATGGTCATTTCCTTATTTATGGTACTAACCTCCAGCCAAGCTGCCAATTTGTCAGGGGAAAATCACCCAGCAATTCTGAGCAGAGTAGTGTCTGGAGCCCTGTTGCTTTTTTATTACCTATTATACCATAGCCAAGAATGAACTGACCAATTCAGTCCCTTTTTAGTGTCTCTTATCTCTTGCTTCACATAGCACACCTTCTCATGGGGTTAGCCACTGTTTAACCAAGAACTCATTATTGGTGGACAGCGTGCATGAGAAAGCTGGTTAAAGTCACAGGCACTAGTTGTGAGGTCGTATGGGGTCAGTGGTATTGGTTGAGTGCAATCATTAACATGCCATAAAATAATAGCATTTTAGTGACCCGAGTGTGGTATTAAGAGATAGAAGAATGCTAATTATGATGTTAATTATTGTTTGTGCAATGCAGCTTAATGGGTCTCTTCTGAATATACTTATATTATTTGAGGTATGAACATTATGCAGACCAACTTATTTCACGTCATAAATCAAAGATAGGCATTTTGCAAGTTGGGCACTTGAAAAACTTCACTTTTCTTTCTTTCTTTTCTAAATGAGGTTAAGGTTAGGGTAAGGTATATTACTATGCATAACATTATTTATTTACAATAATGTACAAGTCATGGAAAATATTCCATACCAATGGAATTATAGGAGTGTGTGTGTGTGTGTGTGGGTGTGCATTTTTTATTATTATTATTTATTTATTTTCGAACGCTTGTTTGTGTCTGGTCTATTAGAAAAGCAAAGATCATGTGGGAATATACAATTTAGTGAGGAGGGAGTTGGCAAAGGCTACAAGGTAAAGTTCAAAAGTGCAGACCTGTGCTGTGCACAAACATGCGCGTGCACACACACACACACACACACACACACACACACACACACACAGAAAGAGAGAGAGAGAGATCTGGGAGCCCCTGCTGCCGGTGTGCTGATGAAAAAGTAATGTAGTATGTCTGGAAGTTTCTCTCTCTTTTCCCACTGCATCTTCCCGAAGGAAGGAAGGCTTAAAAAATATGAACAAACAAACAAACATGGTGGGGGAGAATCTCATTGCTGTAGACACCTGCCAAATTTCTCTTTCACACTCAGGA
>JBCNYH010000010.1:7934235-7953942 GCA_039654325.1 Tandanus tandanus
ATATATTTATATAAATATAAATGGTATAGGTATCAGTGTGTTGGATTCAACAAAAACAGGAGGTTTTACTTTTAAGCAGGTGTCAGAGATGTTAGATAAGAAGCCCTGTAAAAAATTAAGCCGAAGATGCTGCAGCATGGTACCATTCCTTCATTCATCATTAGTAATTGCCTGGTCAATGTTGTCATTATTTAAATTAGGTTACTAGTTAAGATTTTGGGAAATGGTAAGAACTAAAATTGCATGAATAGAAAGAATAGAATAGGGTCAGAGGGAGGCTGGAAACTATCTCATCTGACTCTTGGTGAGGACAGGTTTCACCCTGAACAGCTTGCCAGTCCATTGTAGGGCCAACGTACACAACCATTCACACTCATAATGCAATAGTGGTATGGTTTAAATAAATATATTACATTAAGGCCACATTCACTTTAAGTATAAATCTGACTACAGATCAGGATATTTGGAGCAAGAACCAGATGCAGGTAGTGACATTGTGTTACTGACTGCAATTCATATACAATGAATATGAAGCAGTGTGCTTATTCTCAAGAGTAGTGCTAATAAAAATGCAATGCAGTATGTTCTGAGGAAGGACTAAGCAATACAGACTCATCCATAATCAAGGGATGCATCATTTGTTCATTTGACATAGCAAGCTAATAGAGCACCATCAAGCTCCAGAACAATTTTTATAAGGCAAAGCATTAAAAGAAGCTCTGATGCTGTGTGTTTGGTGCCTCTCTTTCTCCGCATACAACGAATGAAAAGTGCCGTTGCTGTAGCAGCCCCTTACATGGTCTTATAAATCAACAAACTGCCAAGTGATGCAGTTCCACCTCCTCTAAGGCCTTGTTATCATGGAACTATCAGCAGCTGCTTCTCATAGAATGAAGAAGCACCTTTTGTGTGCCATCTAGTTAGAGCAATCAGTGTGGTGAAAAGCTGGCACAAGCTCTCTCTCTCTGTGTGTGTGTGTGTGTGTGTGTGTGTGTGTGTGTGTGTGTGTGTGTGTGTGTGTGTGTGGTGTGTGTGTGTCTGTGTGTGGTGTGTGTGTGTGTGTGTGTGTGAGTGGGTGTGTTTGTGTGAAAACTTTTTTCACTGAGAATATTCCTAAATTTTCTGTAGAAACCTAGAACAAAAGGTTTCTTTATCATGTAAGATAACTTGAGAAAGCTGTCTTAATTAACCAAACGTGGCTGGTAGAACTCATTTTACTAAGAATGCAGTATTTAAAAGCCATTAATCCAGGTAACATGCCATGTACTTTCCCCTTAATAACTGTGTATAGAATGTAGTCTCAATGCATGAATCTGCAGATGCATATATCTTTTCTTTTTGGACTTCTTATGCCACCCCTTCTTATGTTTCTTGTTTGGACAAGGCATCTTGTAAAAGCCTGTGCTTTTAAGATATTGAAAAAAGTAATCTACATTGAAGACCCGGTTAAAAAGAAACAACATTACTATGCTCCACATCTCCCAAATATTGAGCCCTGCCAGTGTATATTCTTAACAAAGATAATTGTTCTTTTAACCTAGAGCAAAGAGAAGACATATTTTATTGTACAGCTGTCCAAGAGCCTCTCTAATACCCGCCACTCGGCAGCAGACACAGGAATCATTTTTCCAAGAGTTCAGAGTATATCCGACAAGAAATGTGATTTCTGTAAAAGTGCTTTTATCAAGGGAATGTTAGAACTCAGAGATTACAGACACTCTGACTTCCTTTCTTCCCATAACCCCAACCCCCACAATCCACTACTGCAAATATCTAGACTTGAGTAAATTTATAACCGCTATTTCATCTGGCGGTCAACTATAATCTCTGAATCCTCACTGTGTGTCAGTTAAACCTGGGCACATGAGAAAGGTTTCTACTCGACTGTAATGGATGAAATATTGTAAAGAGGTCTTATGCTTCCTGCTTCGACAGCAGCCTCTTCTTAAACACAATACTCCACCAGACAAGCTGTACATTACTCTCAGTTAAGACTTCTGTCTTAATATTTTGAATGACCTCTTTCATTCACGTTCTGCTTTCCTGAACTCAATAATATATAGCTTTAGGAATGGTTCAGAATTTAAATAAATACATAAATAGTTTTGGCAGCAAGGTGGCATAGTGGTTAGCACTTCTGCCCCACAGCAAGAAGGTCTTGGGTTTGTGCTCAGTGCCCGGTGAGGGCATTTTTATGTGGAGTTTACATGTTCTCCCTGTGCTTGCTTGGGTTTCCTTGGGGTATTCTGGTTTCCTGTCATAATCTAAAGACATACACTTTAGGCTAACTGAATATTCTTGATTGTCCATAGGTGTGAATGTGAGTTTGAATGGTTGTATGTCCCTTTTGTTCGTGCAGTGGTTTGGTGAGCTGTTCAGGGTGTACCCCGCCTTTAGCTGGGATGGGCTCCAGCCTCTCCGTGACCCTAATAAAGGATAAAGCAGTTCTAAAAGATAAGTTAAAAAAAAAAAAGCCATTCTATAGAACATCGTAACTCTTCAGCCAGGACGCCTCAAGTGCACGGAGGACAAAAGCCACCCCCCATATGAACAGTTTCGACAATCAACATTTTATTAGCCACCCTACACACAGGTTTAGGTCATAGGGAGTGCCTATGCAAAATTTGAGCAAGCTATCATGCATATGAGCCGAGCAACGGCCCAGACAACTTTATATGTTCAAGGTCACTGTGCCAAGGTCAAAGGTCACATATGCAAATTAGCTACCTCATGCACAGATTTAAGTCATAGGGAGTGCTTTTGCAAAAGTTCAGAAAGCTGGCCTATGCATGAGCCGAGCAATGGCCCGGACAAAGTTATTGTCACTCCGCCCCCGGCCGCCCGGCCGCCAAGCCAACGACAATACCCTTCCAGCCATAACCGGCTGAGGGGTAAAAATCATCAGTTTGTCACAATTGGAACCAATACCTTTACTTTTACCAACACCCTTTCTTTTGATGTTGTTGCATTTCAACACCGGCATAATATTTCCTAAAACAGTTACAACAAAATAATAATCATGATGAAAGATTCATTCTGTTCCTTTTACATACAAGGGCTGGCTGAAAAGTTCATAGGCTGACTATGATGCAATGGTCAAATTTGACCAAATGTGTTTTATTTTTTATTTTTTATTTTTTTAATTTATTAATTTTTTTTAGCAAAGTCTCCCCTGCGGTCTACACGTCTTCCATTAGTGTTGTAGTACTTGGATCCTCTTGGTATAGAAGCTTGCACGTTTCATTGCTGTGGCATTACTCTTCCTTAATCAGCCTATGAACTTTTCAGCCCACGCTCATAGGCTATATGAAGGCAGTCTAATATGATAAAATGGTAGTGTTAAAAGCTAGGAGATGTGGCAGCTGTGTTCGCAAGGTATACACACACACACACACATTCCATGGAATTTGTCCTGCCACATATGCAATATGCCATAATAATTTACCCAATGCAGTGTTACATTTTGTCAATACAGTTAGCAAATGTCTCGTTTAAGGAATGCAGAGACATGCTAGCTGGCTAAGTGCCCATTCTAGAGTCCCTGATTTACTAAGATCCCGAATAATGTACACTAATTTATGTGTGCAGGGTGATACAGAATGTGTTGTAGGCAAGCAATAATTGTGTAAATTACATCACATGCAGAGCAAAGGTAAACAATATGTAAATTCAGTTTCTGTGTGTGATATGTTTTAGATAACTGTCACAGGAGAATCTTGGAAGATTCAAACTGAAAATAAGCCTTGTGCACATGCATGTAATTGTCTGTCCAATATAACACTGATTAAAGGCGGTGAGTGTGTCAGAACATGGTACAAAATCCAATATGAATGCAAAATAAGAATCAATGTCCTGTTCATAAGAAACACGCTGCTACATTTGAACGAAAACCTTTTTAAAGGCTCTTTAAAAATGCTGTTGTGATCATTGCGCATAATGTCATCATGTCATCATACTGAAGTATAGTTTGTATAGAACTATTTTTATACAAATTCAATACATGCTAATTTGCACAGGCTGCAATCTTGGCTACCAAAGGACCTTTCAGATATAATCAATGATATTGTGGGTGCCAAATTAGTCTAGGTGGATTGACCCAGTCCTGTATTTTGCATATAAATTTGCCTAATTATTAAAGCAAACATGCAAATCTGGATGCATTATGTTGCTATCTGTAGTCACTGTTCAGCTTGCATATGTTTTTACATGCAGATCTTTAGGAACTTGGCACCAGTGTTCATTAGCTCATCTGTTGCTGTTATGTTTTTTTATTTTTATTTATTTATTTATTTATTTATTTATTTTGTCTGATGTACATATACTTTTACATAAACAGTTATGATGAAGGTGGCACACTGGCTTAGTTTTAAGCATGTTCGCCTCACAGCAAACCGGGTCCTGGGTTCAAATCCAGGGTTTGGGTGTGCGTGGAGCTTGCATGGGTTTCCTCCCGTTACTCTGGTTTCTTCTCACAGTGCAAATGCACATTAGCTTAACTGGCTGTTCTCTTAGGTGAGAGTGTGTGTGAATGGTTGTGTATGTGTGTCGATCCTGTGTTGGTATTGTGAGCGGTTCAGGGTGTACCCCGCCTTCTCCCATTGTTGGCTGAGACTGCGACCCTTGTAGGATTAACCGCTTTAGCTTGAGTGAGTGTATGAGTGAGGTATGATGTTGGTAAAACCTTATAGGTAACATCGCATTTCCCTTGTTCTTTCATAGGATCTGACACTATGTAATGTTACAGAATATCCTACACTGCAAACAAAAAGATACACTGGAGTAGGTTCGGATGATATGATTTAAAATTATATCAGAATATTTTCAGACATTTTCTCGATAACAAAATATTAGACTTTAGACAAAAGAACATGACAGCACATGCAGACTGTTTTTGCCTTTGTTCCAGAACATTGCATGTATTTGCTTTGCTTTTTTCCTGGGTTTTGGCCTTGATTTCCATATTACTTTCTTCTGTTTCTTGGTCAAGGTTTTGCTTAAAATAAAGTTTATTTAAATCATGGCCTAGAGTTAATCTCCCATTACTGCCGACCATTAGACTATATTATACTAGGCCAAATATTTATTAACCTAGTTCTACATATCATGCTATATTTTACAAACGTATCCATTAATGTATTCATGGGGTAAAAACATTGCAATCACCTCTTCACTTCTGGAGGAATGTAGAGATCTCTGCTAAAATGTGATATTCACTGCAGCTGACTAATGATATGAAAGGTAATATCAGCTATTCATTCATTTGATGAACCTTAATCCTCCTAGGATTGTAACACCCTGAACAGTTCACCAGTCCACTGTAGTGCAACGCAAACACAACCATTCACATTCAAACCTAGGGGCAATTTGGAACAGCCAATTAGCCTAATGTAAATGTCTTTGGACTGTGGAAGGAAACTGGAATAACTAGAGGAAACCCACACAAGCATGGGGAGAACATACAAACTCCACACACAAACACCCTCGCCGAGCCCAGTGCTCGAGCTAATCACTATACCACCATGCCGCGCAGGTCATATCATGATAATGCTCATTTATCAGTTTACTTCAGCCATACACTGAAGGAATTGATGTGAGAGGTGTTGTTGCCTAAAGTCATTTAGGTGATTGGATGTAATAGTTAATATAAGCTAGATAATTTTTCCCATAGCTGTACATAACCATATCTGGTTCTTCTCAGACTGTTGCCACAAGTTGGAAATCACACAGATGCATGGCTTTCTTTGGTGGAAATCTCCAAAACCTAGTGGAAAGCCTTTCCAGCAGAGTGGATGTTACTATAACAGCAATGGAGGACTAAATCTGAAACGGGATCTTCAACAAGCGCATGTTAGTGTCATTAGTTGTCCATAAATTAACATTACATTAATATCTCTCTGGACGACACAGGGTCATAGTAGTTAACATGCACAGCTACAGGGTCCTGGCTTAAGTACAGGGCTTGGGCATTTCTGTGTGGAGTTTGCATGTTCTCCCTGTGCTTGCGTGGATTTCCTCTGGATACTCCGGTTAAATCCCGCAGCCCAAAGATATGCATATTAGGCTAATTGGCTGTTCCAAATTGCACCTAGGTGTGAGTGTGAATGATTGGTGTGTGCTGGCTCTCCATGGTCTGGTGAGCTGTTCAGGGTGTACCCTGTCTTCGCCCAGTGTCGACTGAGATAGGCTCCAGCCTTCCCACGACGCTAGAAGGATTAAGCTGTTTGAGTGAGTTATATTTCTGTTTTAAACAGTTATGTTTACATTTTCAGCTTTAGAAAAAACAAAACATCAGCTTCCAGTTTTAATTTTTGTTTCTCAGACAGGATTCGAGTGCCGACTTTATACTGTATATCTGTTAACTGGCCTCTGTAAAATCTGTTAGAAAGAGAGAGAGACAAAGAGAGAGAGAGACAGAGAGAGAGAGTGTCTTTTTGAAGACCTTACATGGCACTCTGATAGACCCAAGCTGGAGATGCTTGTCATTGCTGGCTGCTTTTCAGTCAGCCAGTCGACATGACAGCTGTGTTTATAGTAGAAGGAGCTTTCTAGGAGCTGACAGGAAATAGGAGGAGGAAAAGAACAGGACATTGGCAGAAACGGATGCAACACATGATTAAACACAGCCAAAGGAAAACATGGGGGAAAAACAAGGGCTGTGAGAAAGAGTGATGGAACTGACGGTGGTGATCTGTGAGGCAAAGTCATTGTGAGCATGCTGATGACTGCTTCCCTTCGGGCACTGCAGGTCCATTACGGCCCTCATTTAACCATGCAACAAAACTTAATGAGTGGCCCTAAACCTTTATTGATGAGGTGCTGACATTTAAGATAGGACACCCATCAGTGCCTCTGCCAAAGGTCTCTGAAACTTCTAAAACTTCATGCCCTTACTAGCTAATCTCCATTCTATTTGTATAGCTTACCAACTGGATAGCATGTGGGATATCTGCCTTTGTATTTCCCTAATGTTGTCTATCTATAATACTGAAGTATCTCTACTGCCTCTGTCCTGTAGTTCCTGTATATATACTGATTAGTCAAGATAGCAAAGCATCTTTAATGTATGACTATTAAATGATTCATTGATTTTAATTATGTTCCAGCATAGAGTATTTTTTATTCTTTTAAGATATGCAATACATATGAAGGCACCCAATAGTGTCTCTCATTCCTAAAAGCAAGAGCCGCAGCCAGGTATGTGCTTTTACTGGCTTAGACAATATGCAAACAACACTGAAAACTGAGCCTCTATTATTTCCCCACTATACATGCACATTTCAAGGTTTTTTGAAGTGTGTATGAAAAAAAATTGTTGAAAAAAGCTCAAGCAGAACCTTGTAAAACAAATGAGTTGTGTCATTCCCTTTGGCGGCGCTTCTCTGTGGGAAAAAAGAAATGAGCCGCTATCAACGATGAATTGTGACGTACCTTATTTCCTGGGGCCTTGCAGCAAGAGTCGATAAAAAGGAATAGGCTTGGAATGACCTACCATCGGCTGTAATTGACCTATTTTGCATACTCCATGGAACATTTTGTACCGCACAGAACAGCCGTTTTATTTGCACAGTTATTTATTGGCCAGCAACATGCGGCTAATGTCCAACCAGGGATTTTGCTGGAGTGTGAGTATAGATTATGATGATTGCCACTTATTAGCATCAGGCAGCATGCGTGTGGATAGGTTTTGTGATTGAGTGAGGGAGTGTTTGTTGGTGTTGATAGACTTTCAGCTTGAAGGGCACATCACAACGCATCCTCATGCATTTTTATGCATTCTAATGTAAAGAGGGACATACAAAAGGGTGTTAAATTAAAAGAAAAACTTTGTTCTGCTATGTGAGACATTGTCCTAGAGAGGTTTGGTTCAGTTGTGCTCTGAGAGAAAAGAGTCACTGTATCAATAAAATCAATACAAATTCTTCTGAATGATTGCCTTTATCCTACCATGAAATGGTTCTACCATCTTTCAGGAGGACCCACCTTGGGCATGGTGGCTCACTGAATGGTTTAATGAATCTGAAAATGATGTAAATCATATGCTATGACCTTCACAGTCACCAGATATCAACCTAATTGAACACCTATGGGAAATGTTGGACTGGCATGTTAGACAGTGCTTTCCATCACCATCATCAAAGCACCAGCTGAAATGTCATTTGAAAGAACAGTGTTCATTCCTCCAACACATATTATAGAGACGTGGTAAATCTGTTCCAAAGATCATTAAAGCTGTTGCAGTGACTCACTTTACTAAGAAACTTTATGCTCTTTTCCTTGTCTGTATTCCCTTATGTTGGGTATATGCCGAGTTAATGATGAGGTGATCTTGTGTTTTGTCACCCTCCAGTAGTTGAATGTGCTTCAACAAGGTGTTTATTTTGTTTAATTTAGTACTGCTATCACTACTGGAGCTAGAAATAATTGTGAGGATGCTTTGTGAGAGTGCACAAGACAGCTGCTTAGACTCTAGTCCCATTTATATCACAGGTATTAAAGCTTAACCTCTCCTAAGGTATTGAAACAGGAAGGCCAATTAATTTCTTTTTGCTGTGCACTGAGGATATTTGTGTGAGATCAAAAGATGAATCTGTGAAGAGATATCAGAGTTTCAGCTTTTATTACCTGCTATTTACATCTAGATATTTTAAATAACATAAAACATAGCACAATTTGTATTAAACACCCAGTTTTTCAAGTGAGCTAAAGTATTGAAACAGAAGGTTTTCAACCTAAGTAAAAAAAAAAAAATAAAATAAAATAAAAACCCTAATACTTGGCTGCATAATGTCATGCCATTTTTGACTGTGTTACATTTTAGCTAGGTTAAAAGTCATGAGCTATAATATTAATTTTCATACATATAAGCCAATACAAATTCTGTATCATTTAGAATAACATTCCCAATGTACACATTTCTAATCAAACTCATACCATACTTGATGCTAAGGCCACCAAACATGTAACACTGACGTTTCAGAACCTGGAACAGAGATAAGCACAAAATCAATAATAATATCAGCAAGCTTTCTCGAACCAGCTGCACACAACTTTTGCACAGCATCTCTCAGGCATATGTAAAATAACTAAATATACATTCATAGATGGTTTATACATGTAAAACTGCGAAGGTTTTTTTTTGGCACTGCCTAAAGGCAGAGCTCTCGATAGATATCCTTATCGATAGGTGTCCAAGGTTGGTGTTATAAGAGTAGTGCAGCTCCTTTAAGGGCTGAAGTCTATAATAAATAAATAAGTGTCTCCTGTGTTTCACGAGTTCTCTAGCCAAAAAAAAGGAAAGGTTAACACTGGATTTTCTTTCCACCTCATTTCACTAGCTAAGTTCTAAGTTTATTTGTATCGACAGTCTTGTTGGTTTAATTATTCATGTAACAAGTTTATGTTCCATGTTGCCATTGGTGTTTGGCATTGTTGTGCTCGACAAAAGTTTGGCTGCCTACATGAGTTAGATTGTGTGTGTTTTTTTATTATTTTGTGCAAGTCTGAGTGGTGGCCTGTACATGTTTCAATTTCATTATTGCACAAGCTATACATAACAGTCAATCAGCATCAAGTCAGTGACAGGGTAAGGACATGGGACAACCATCATGTCATGCTCCATACCAATGGGGCTTTGTTTAGGAGCTCTGCTATGAGCATGAGATCAAGACAGAATCATGGCATTCAGCTCTGTTTCTAGATCTAGCCTTAAAAGCAAACCATTCCTGACAGGATATTAAATTTTGCACTCTTCTGCACTGTTGGCTACTACTGTCCACATGATTTTTTCATGATCCAATATACATAAATGGTGCAAGGAGTTAGTAGTACAACCAAAAACATTTCCCTTATTGTTGGGTGCAAGCTGACCCAGTCACAGCTACTCATGGCCGGGGGTCAAGAGAACAAAATTGCCCATTACTTGCTAGATGGAAAGGATGACATTACTCTCTCCCATGTTGATTTGACTAACACTAACCCATCATGAGATTGTGTGAACTCATGTATACAGAACAAGGTAGTCTCCTCCAGGCATGTTTAGTTGCGTTGTGACATAGCATGCGAGCAGTTGTGGTAGAGATACACGTCTAAACATTGTGTGCGCTCTCATCCTCCCAAAGTGTTGGCTTTCATGCCATAGTGGAGAACCAGGCCCAGAACATTTAGGATTATATTTCCACTAATTTTTCTTAGCAACTTCTTGCTGAAGTCATAGTTTACAAAAAGCTTACAAAACATCTACTGCTCTCATTGTCAAAAGGTATAGACTAGGAATGGGGCACAAAAGAATTTCCAAAACACTACATTACATTGGATGTACCTGGAACACCATGAAGGTCATCATTAACAAGTGGAGAAAATGTAACACTATGAAATATTGGTGTGTGTGAGTACAACCAAGTCAGTATAGTTTTTTCATTTTCTTATTGTTCTTATATTACATTTCTACTGTTTTATTTCTTAATCAGTAGAGCCAGCTAGCTGATATTAACAGCTGTTAGTTAGACATATGTTTTATATTGTGAGCTTAAGCTTTCCTACATTACAGTAAATTTTTTAAATTCAGGATGAAGAGATTTGCTGTTATAGCAACTCAAAACACTATGAAAACATGCAAGAAGAATAACTATTCATTTGTAGGAGGCTGCAAGACTTCAATTTGTGCCTAGCTGTATTACGTGTGTGCTTAAGGTATGATGTGTTTGGGTTGGGGAAGGTGGGTTTCTCATATTGCTAGTGGAAACTGTTTATCTCTTGCTCAATGAGAGTTAAGCTAAAGGCCTCAGCAGGCAGTAAATGGTCCCTGTAGGTGCTGCGTGAAGATAAATCTGAAAGGGTACAAACAGGCATGGTGTACCGGGCTTGGGTAATGGTGTGGGAAAGGGTGCCAGACAAACCCCTATAGAAGCCAGCTTAATAGTGCTCTCCCTCCCCATTCTCTTTCTGTCTTTCTCTGACTTTCACAGCAGCTGCACTTGTTTTTGACGCGTTCTGCCATTAAAGCGTTGGTCCAGCACAAGGCTAATTAGCCACGGCATGTATTAATCATGGTGTTAGCAGCAGTGGCCTGAGGTGGAGCTGCACAGGTCCTCGACCCTCTTCTCCCTGATAGGCTGGCTTGTCTGTGTTCACCACATTGCATGCATTAACCTCCACTTGGCCAACTCGTTTTTCTTTGATGGCTGCCACTGTGCTGTCTGGCCTCCTCAAAGCCCTCGACTCTCACAAGACGTGCTAATCACCACTGGCAACTTGAGGAAGCAGGACAAAAGGACAAACATACTGAGAAGTCTAAGCCTGAAACCAGTGTAAATCTGGCCAATCGTACATGTTAAATGACAAAAAAAAAATTCAACAGTATTCCAAAAGGTGTACAACATTACTGTTACGTTAGACCTTTGTCCAACATAAGTGCCAGGAAACACTATGGGGTAGTTCCTACTTAGTAAATGTGATTGCTTTTTATAATATTAGCCAAACTTTTGAGTTGTATGAGGAAAATTTTAATTGCAGTTCCCTTTGAACCCTAACTGCAACCCTAGTATTCTAGAGAATGCAGTACATTGCATTCATTCGTTCATTTCATGCATTCATTTGCTGAGCCGCTTAATTCTAGTAGGGTTGAAGCAAGGCCGATGTCTATCTCAGCTATATCTGGGTGAAGGTGGGGTATACCCTGAACAGCTCACCAGTCCATCGCAGCCAACACACACCCAACCATTCACACTCATACCCACACCTAGGGGCAATTTGGAACAGACAGTAAGCCTAATGTGCATGTCTTTGGACTCTGGGAGGAGACCGGAGTACCCGGAGGAGACCCACACAAGCACATGGGGAACGTGCAAACTCCACACAGAAACGCCCTCTGTGCCGTTGTACAGTACAGTTAATGTGATTTGTTTGATCACTATGCCGAAATCCAACAAATTCTAAAACAAATTAATAAACAAACAAAAAAATCTGATCTGGGGAAAATACTAATGATCTGAAATTGTGTTGTGAGGCGTTTGTCAAGTTGGGATAGACTTATCGATGAGGTCCTGTTCTATTTTTTTAACTAAACAGCTTTCCGTTTCCACAAAATGGCTTCCATCTCATCTGCTCATGTGATATCTCTATCTAAACTTTGACAAGCCATTAAATATAAGCGTGCATTTTCATTTCTGTCATTGCATATCAAATCGCACATCTTTTCCCATCTGCACACTCCAGCAGTTCCACACTCATCCAACATACAGCCATCCTCAACATTTTGATTTAATTATCACCATGACTGAATATTCATATCATTTTTTACTATCACTCACACCTGAAATGGAGAGACCTCTTGCATCATTCATGAGTAAGGAGCAATGGGGCGTGGTCCCCACAGTTATAGTGCCACAGTGGGAGGTGTAAATCTCTTGACTTCACAATGACATTAATCATGCATATGGATCCATGCTTATACAATTGTTATGTGCACACACATGCAGCAGTCATGGTCCCCCTTGACCTGCTAGATCTCCTCAATTAATTGGTCTCTGTCAGTGAGTCAGTGGTGAGTTTGCTGATGGGAGATCCTTGGGGCTCAGTTGTGCTGTGCAGTCTGGTGTTGATATTTGCAGTGATGGGCAAGTGCAAATATTCTCCTGCAAACTGATATTCATGTCTTAGCAAAATATCAGGGACCCTTTCTCAAACTCATCTATTCTATTCTGATTTAATGTCGATTCAAGCATACAGAGGCTGGAGAATGACAGTATGATGCTGTTCATAGCTCTGTTGTGATATAATGTTAGGTCTAATAGGCAAAATGTTGTTGTAAGCCTGGGTTTACACTGTGGCATTATGTCCATGATCTCCACGATTTGAGAGAATCGTGATGAGCATGGGGTAGTGGGATCGAATTGTGATGATCTTGAGGGAACTTGGTGGATTCGTGATGATCTTGGGGGATTATGGCAAAATTTTTGACTCAAAAATTTTCCCACGATTATTACGACTTGACGCCAATTGTGATAGAATGTGGGAAGCGCGGTACAGTGTGGTAGAGCTTAACAAACCTTAACAGACCTTAACAGAGCGTAACAGACCTTTATGCGCCATTGTAGGGGATCTTGATGAACCTGGCAATGCGATTCCTTCAAGTTTCATCTCTTGGATGCACCCTGCCTCCTTTTTATACCCCAGTCGTGCTCCAAGCGTGCTTATAAATCGTAGAGCTCCACGCTTTTTTGAATCATGAAAATCGTGGACATTGTGCCTCAGTGTAAACCCAGGGTAATGAAGTATACTCTATATGGCCAAAAGTATGTGGACACCTGAACGTCATATCATATGCTTATTAATCATCCCATTGGTCCCTTTTTTGCTACCATAACAGCTTTCACTCTTGTGGGAAGGCTTTTCAATAGATTTTGGAACATGGCTGTTGAGATTTCTACTTATAAGCAAAAGTCATTAGTGAGGATGGGCAATGTTGTTGGGCAAGAAGGCCATCATAAAGCGATTCAGTGGGGTTGATGTGAGGGCTCTGTACAGGACACTACACTCCTTCTACACCACCTGTTTCAAATCATGTCTTTATGTCATGCTGTTGTTTCAGTAAGGAGTAAATCTTAAAAAAAAGTTTTTGAAGACCATTATATAGGTGTGACAGTCAGATGTCTGCATACTTTAGGCCATATAGAGTACTTGTTATCATATATATTTTTTAAAGGCAGATTATTAATCTTAGTGTTTCTGAAAAAAATCAATCATGTCAAAGCTGGTCACTGTCACAAAGTGTCTTTCGACTAATTGGTCTGTCATTTGCAAGTGCTTGCTAGGAGCATAATTAAGCCTTGTCCATATTTATACTCTTGTTTGGGAAGAATGGCAGCCATGCCCTTTGCATCTTCCTGTAGCCTGAAGTGTTTTTGTGAGTTTAGCTACACTAATCCAGCAGGAATTATAAAGCTTTATTCCAAACATGTGCAGCATTCTCTCACCTCAACAGTGTCTGCTCTGCCTGAGTTGATGCTTCAATTTTAGTCCTGCCCCCCACCAAATGTACTAAATGCCTTACTTATAATAGCCAAGTGGATAGGCCAGGAAAACATTTACCTATTCTTATATATTTATGATTGGCCAGATGAATGTTGCCCACACCTTTTTACCTGCACTCCAAAATGGAAGAGCATAGTACCTAAATAATTTTTGCCTAAATAGGTTTAATACTGTGGAAACAGCACAATCTGTTTGGCTGACTATCTTGGGATACTAGACATTAATATATGTTACACAATAATGGTGCGATCTGATTGGTCCATTATCATGGCATTCAAATAACATTATCCCCAGTGGATAATGCTGGAATCTAAATGACGGACATTCCCAGTTTTTCACAGTTACTTTGAGTCGGCAGTGTCATCATTAAAAATGTTTTAATTTGCTTTTCTTGTGTTTCAGCATAGTATATTCTAACACTTTCAATGTGTTTAAAAAAAGGTCCAGAGCTACACAGCACTTTTGCACCACTGTGTAATGGTTAAAATATGTAAAAATAAACTATACAATTGTGATTTAGTTAGTTTTTTTCTTGCTGTGTAGTATATCCTTAAATAATTGATTGCCTGATGCTTGGTGGATATGAATATTGAACTATCTATCCATCCATGCATCCATTTCCCTCCACTTATCCAAGGTCGGATTGCGGAGGCAACAGGTCTTGGAGGGAGACCCAGGCATACCGCTCCCCAGTGACACTCTCTGGGTTCTAGGTCTGTGCTAGACCTAGAGTAGAGTGCTAAACTCATTTTTAAAAGCATTAAGCAAGAGAAAATTGGCCAACAGTCCGCAAAAGTCCTCTGACCCATGAAGTTATAGAGAGCCTGTATGGAGCTGGTGAACTGGTTGGGAAATTCTCAGCATCCATCCAAACTACAACAAAAAACCTGTGTTTTGTCCCCTTGTGCATGGGCTGGAGGGATCAAGAAAACCAATGGAAGTTTACCAAGAACTCTTTCAAGTTGTGCAAAACCCATGTAATCTGTGAAGAGAATTTTGAGTTTGAGAGAGAGAAAAACCTGGTGCCAGTCTGATGTAATGGATCATGAATGACCTCTGTCACACTTAAAAATATAAATGTAAATCATAAAAACTTGTTTTCAATTGCTTTTCTGGTGTTCCTGTGTAGTATATACCAATACCTTGAATAATTGTTATACATTGTTGTTGAAAGGTCTGGGCACACACCTTTTAAAATGTTTCTAATAAATATAAATATATATAAAATTCAGATTTTTGATGAAGGAAGCATTGCATGCAATGTCGTCTGACTGAAAAATAAATTTAAAAAACTTTATACAAAACAGGAATCTTATTCTGGCATTTGTCAAAGATGTGATGAGATGCTTCTTAACTTTCCACACATGTCATGTGGTGCCTCCTGCACAGTTTCTCAGAGATGTGTGAAGCTGGATGGACACTGAAACCTTTCAATTTGACTCATCCTAGAACAGCTTGATTGGGTTTAAAGTTGGGTCAGTAGTAAGGTCATTCCTTAGGGCATACAGTGCCTCCTTCCACTCCAATATATCTCTTTGACAGCTGTGAGACATATTTAAATCAAACATTACTAGAAACGATTAAAAAAAGGCAACATCTCACCAGACCTTGGAGAAATCCTCAACAGAATTCAACATTTTCCTAATTCATAAATTACATCAGACTTCAGATTAAATTTAGAAATATTCTTCTCTGCTGAGTAATTACTGTTATTGATTTGTTTTGTTTTATTTTATTACTATTATTTTTTTGTTTGATGTTGCCCTATACCAATAGGAACATTGCCAAACACTGAAAAAAGGCTAATAGAAAAGATGCTATGTATATTTATTCAATATTGTAGACCCTTATTAACAACTAACAATATGCTTTCAATGAAATTTTTAAAATTTATTATTACAGTCCTATTCACCTAGCTCTTGACAACAATTATAATGGAGGCAGAAAGTTTTAAAGAGAAATGCAGCGTGCCAGTGTGCTTAACATAACAGTGCATGAAATCATTAAATATTTTATAGTTCAGCTTGGAAACTTGACAGGAATGTTTTAGCACTGACATGAATATGAGTTCTTTTAATTTAAGGATTAGTTTTTGTAGAAACCCGGCTGAGATATACTGCTCTGAGCTTTGTAAATAAAACCATCTTTCTTGAAACTTTGGCCAGTTTGTATATAAATATGGTTGAAATGTGGTTTAACTTTGGACTTCACTCTTTGGCACTGCTTACAGAAAAACACTGACCACAACAACTATAACAAAAAGAATAGTGTACCTATTTGGTTACATCAAATGCGGTGTATCTAAGTTTTACAAGAAACTTTTCATTAATTATTCATTCATTCATCCATCCATTCATTCATTCATTCATTCATTCATTTGCCAAGCCACTTAATCCTACTAGGGTTGCAGGGTGGCTAGAGCCTCTCTCAGCCAACACAGGGCGAAGGCAGGGTACACCCTAAACAGCTTGCCAGTCCTTTGCAGCACCAAACACGCAACCATTTACACTCAATGTGCACGTCTTTGACTGTGGGAGTAAAAAAGATTACCTGTAGGAAACCTACAAAAGCACAGGGAGAACATGCAAACTCTACACAGAAATGCCCTCACCAAGCCCAGGACTTGAACCCAGGACCTTCATGCTGTAAGGCGAACTTGCTAACCACTACGCCACTGTGCCACCCAAAAACAGAATTTTTAACTGCTATAATACACAGTCCAGCCAAAAAAAAAAAGTTGCACACACGAATATGTTGTTGTTCTGCCTTTAGCCTTGCTTACAGCACATAATGGTCATGCCATTGTTTCAACAAACTTCAGCAACATAAGATGAATTTCCATTCAGTGTTGGGTTAATTTTTCACCGACATCTTGAATTGATGATGAAAAATTTAACCACTTATAATAGCAAGTTTTCTATTGAAAACTTTCAATAGGGTAAATGTCAGGACTCTGGGGTGCCAATACATATGTGAAAATGATTCATCATGCTCCCTGAACCACTCTTTCGTTATTTGAGTCCCCATTTTATATCTGTGCCATCAGGGAAGAAAAGTCCATTGATGTGATAACCTGCTCATTCAGTACATTCAGGTCATCATCTGACTTTATTTTATTGTCATATTTATGTTGCTGTGCCTCGACCTGACCAACTGGAGCAACAATGCCATGGAGATTACATGCTGTGATCAAGGCTAAATGCACTCTATGAAAATATTAGACTGGGAAGTGTAATTTGTGACTCATGAAAGGCTATCATATTTAATACTTCTGGCCTTCAAAATAGACAAGTGAAGACAAGTTTTTTCATAGATTTGAGGTTCTGAAGACAGCAACAATTTGCTCAATCCACAATTAACTCTGAATGCAAGACAATAGAGTTAGTTCTCAGTGACTGTTTGCACCGCTTGTAGGATGTACTGGCTGTCCTTACTGGTGAGATCTTGAAATAATATATGGCTCAACCTAACCTCCAAAGTAACAATCAATCAATTAGTGTAAACAAAGAAATAACTGCTGAACCCTCACTCACTATCACATCCCCCAAGTAAAGCAAAAAGTGTGCTGACAAAATGGATTGGGACAAGTTGAGATATGATATGGCACTAAATGCAATTCAGCTTTATCTGCCAGTTGACTCAAAATGATTGCTTCATTCAAATAAATATATTGGGTATATCACGCATCCTTGGCACAGACTGAAATTTTTTTTAAATCAGATTGTTTTTATTGTTACATTTTGTTTCATTTTTAAATTTCTTAGCTGGCTTTTCCATCAGAAAGCATCTGCCTTTCATAAATTCTTCTGTGAGAGTGCATAAATCTCCCTTACTGATAATGTCAACAGAGAGACTAAGAGTGAGAATGTGGGATCTGTGTGTGCATGCATTCTCATAAAGCTTTGTCTAAATTACTACACTGAAGCCTTTGTGATCTGTCAGTTTGGTTCTTTTAAAGTCTGCAATAAATATGCTACTAAGCATAAAAACATAAATATTTGTTGTGAGTAGGAGTATATCTTATTATATACCTTCCAATATTTGAATGTGCCATATGCTTATGGAAAATAAGGTGGTGTGTGTGTCGAGCTGTTTCTCTGTTTACATGTCAGTGTGTATACATTAGTTCTATATTGGCATGACAGAAGTCCACTCTCGATTCCTTGATATATATGAGCTGTGAGGTGTCTAGCTCTTGGGTGGAATTGAAATTGCATTCGGCAGTGACTGTGTCAGTGCTTATTCCAACTGAACAAATTCAAGCACATGAACCTCACTTCTTCCTTGCAGAGGCTCTGCTATTCTTTTTTCCTTCAGAGTACAAACTTCGGTTGTATTTCCATGTGCTGATCACGTCTGAAGTCTGGACTGCAAGCCAGATTGATTAAAAATGCTTGATATTTCTTCAATAGGGACCCATCTCCTATAAATTTTACTATAATTTTGCCTTAATAAGTGTGTGTTTGTTTGTGTGAGTCAGAGAGCGAGAGAGAGAGAGAGAGAGAGAGAGAGAGAGAGAGAGAGAGAGAGAACAATAACAAGGGAGAAATAAAGTTAAAGACAGATGCTATAAAAAGGCATCTAGGAAACGGGATGTGCTGGTAAACAGAAATAGAGTAATAAAAAAAGAGATAGATGGGAGAGAGACAGAGTGAGATTATGAGACAGTGAGAGCAGTCCTGGGAGATATGCTGAAACACTGCCGGAAACAAGCGCATATGGAGATTGGTTAGAGGAGTGTACAGGAAGCAATATGCATTTCAAGCATTAATCCCTGTAGCGCAATTACATCAGAGCTATTCCCCATAATGCTATGGCTGTGATGCTGTGGACAGTCCAAGAGATCTAGCAACTTGAATAATAACTCTGAGAGGGAGAGGGAGAGGAGAGAGAAAAGAACAGGTGCAAGGGTTAAAAGGCCCTAAGATTGCATCCTGTCTTTCCGTCTGTTTGTTTCTTTTCCTCCCTTATACTGCTCTCAGTGCTGGTGTCAGTCTGAGCTTG
This sequence comes from Tandanus tandanus, assembly GCA_039654325.1. Lineage (NCBI taxonomy): Eukaryota > Metazoa > Chordata > Actinopteri > Siluriformes > Plotosidae > Tandanus > Tandanus tandanus. The sequence continues at coordinate 7,953,271 of JBCNYH010000010.1, forward strand.
ATACCAGTAGCTCTGAAGCACAGGCAATTGCTTTAAGACTTCAAGCAAATAAAAGGCCAGCATCCCCCAAAATGTCATTAAAATATAACAATGAAATGTTTCTACTGTGTCCTAGATGAAGAAATATGTCTATTCATCAGTCTTGGAGAAATTCAGCAAGTTTAAGCAAGTCAAATGATCAAATTTCTCACTGCAGTGTTGCTCCGTTAGTCCATTTAATGCAAAATGCTTTTAGTGGACAGTGCAGCCTGCAGAAACATCTCCTCTGAAGCCCCAACACACCACTCATAGAACTCAAGAGAAGAACGGCTTAACTGGGCTCCTGTGGTAGATTCAAGTATGCTGTGTTTTAATTGGAATATTGCTTAACACTCATTCAATAACAGGCTTTTAATAGGTCATTTCTGCTAGGATGCATGACTTTACTGAGACTCAGTGGGTGAACTGATAGCTGGGTTTGTATAAAATGATATCACAGCGTTTACTGGACTTTACATTGTTTAATGATCCTGCCCCGATGCATTCTTCTCCAAAAGATGATTGGGAGATCTCTGTGAGGGGCACAAGCTGGTAACAAACTGCCAATAATAAACATAACTGACATTACAAACATAAAGTATCAGCAGCAGTCAGTCAGTAACTGAATTCATCACACATACGCACACAAGTATA
>JBCNYH010000010.1:7995510-8008816 GCA_039654325.1 Tandanus tandanus
AATATTTCATTCATTCAGATCTAGGATGTGTTATTTTAGTGTTCCCTTTATTTTTTTGAGCAGTATATATATATATAGTTTATATTTAATTTGGAAATTTTGACACTCCCTGTAGAAATATTATCACAGCATCATTGTATCTCTGTTGGAAAACCCTTATTTTCAAAAACAACCCCTCACTGTCACCAGTTATGATCCTAAACTGTGTGAATGGTGATAGCAAAACACACCTGGTTAGGGTCATTGGTATGTGTGTTTGTGTGTCTGCTGAATGCTTTGGTGCTGGATCAGCACATGCCGCCTGATGAATGGTGGTACGACGTGGTGGGCCAATCGATATGGGGTGCTGACGAGCACGGGCTGACGAGCAGGTTCGTCCTGCTGAGCTGGAAATCCCATTAAAATTCAACCAGATCTAGGGAGCTACTGTAGAGAGAAGGAGCAATGCTGATCCATGTCCCTTTGGAACCTATAGACCTTGTTGCTAGGCAGTTAGGCTTAGGTGAACGGGATCCGTAGGGCAGTGGTGGCTTAGTGGCGATGGGCCACTAAGCCCATCTCGAGAGAGAGAAGGTCAGCGGTTCAATCCCCACTATCACCACTGTTGGGCCCTTGAGCAAGGCCATTATCCCTCAATTGCTCAGTTGTATAAAAATGATAATTGTAAGTTGCTCTGAATAAGAGCATCTGCAAAATGCTGTAAATGTAAATCTTGGCTTGCTTAAATCTTCTCGAAACACTACTACACAGTCAATAAATAATGGTGGAGAGAAATACAAACCTCTACACAAATAATGTAGCAGTGGCCCATATCGCTGATGTATGGGCAATCCTATAAATATTTACCTCGATGTCAGGTGTTAAGTTTGGTACCGTTGAATGAATTTTTGTCTGTAATAGCTTCTAACATGAAAAAACGATTTTACTGTTGCTGTGTTCAGCTTACAGCACAATGGTGCACGGAAGAATTATTTGCGAAACCTTGTGGTGCTTTTGTTTCTGCCCAGCTACAGGTAACAGTGCTGAGCTATATAACGAACCCTGTTTATACACAATTACATAATCACACCTGCTGTTGTTGTAGAGATATCAGGTTGCTGAAAAAAGAGCTGACTTTCAAAGCCCATTATTTTTGTTTTCTCTTGGGAAAACTACCTTGTTTTTCCAGCACAACTCGTATCGTACTCGTACTCGTATCGTTCTGTTCTTATGCTAATTGAATCATTTAAGCCCTTTTAGTGCAGACGTGAGAACATTACCTTTATAGAGGTTTTGTGTACTTGTCTGTCAATGAATGCACATAAAATCCTGGGTGTTAGCTTTGCTTGATTCATTAACATCATGCTGTACATGAGGTGGGAGTTTGGCACTGGCACGTAGTGTCTCTTTTTTAATTTCACCAGAAGGGGCTTGAATGTGACACTCTATCTGTCACACATCTTTCAGTGTCTCTCTGTGATGATACCAGCATGGTGACAGATCACCACGCATACTTGTTATCCACTCACTTATGGGGAAAGGAGGGGGGCCTTGCCTTTGGTGTGAGGCCTATCTTGTCTTCAGCCAATACGAATTCTATTTGCCTCTATGGAAATAAGCGCTGTAAGCTGATAGAAGGTACACCAGTAAAACTAGTGAGGAAGAGAGAGATGGTGTGATGATGGATGCAATAAAAAAATTATAATAATCATATATTTTGAAGTGGAGTAGTTTATTTAATTTCTATTTCCATCTCCCATTCTCATGTCCTTGTTTAAAGAAATGTGAGATATGTCACTTTAAGCATTCATATTCATATATATGTAAAGTTCTATGCATAAAATTCAAATTCATTCAACTGACATTCCTGCTAATTGTGTGCGGTGTTTAAGCAGTAGTCTCTTGGTTAAAACGGTTAATTAGAATCAGTTACATAACAGCATTCTATGTCCTTTAGATTCTGCTCTGCTTCCTGCTTTAGTTCATCATTGCAGGTAGCTGCTGATCTAGAATCGGTAGAATCAGCTCTCCTAAATCTTTTCTTCATTTCCAAGCCATGAAGTGAGCCCATGATGAGCAGCTCAGTCATTCTGAATGTGTGCAGAGTGTGTGTGCAGCCAGGTGGCCTGGTATGCCCCTGAACGCTTGAAGCTCTTAACCTCCTGCCATCGTCGCAATCCCATCAGCACTGTCACGCAATGGAGGAAGGCTTATGGCTATCACCACCAACCCCCGTTCCATCACTCTCTCTTGCTCTTTTGTGCACCATCTCCCTTCTGAGCTGAAGTCTACTATATATTGTAAAGCCACACAACTACTTGTGCTTAACAGTGGACTCTAGTTAATTTCCCAACTCTTCCCTGTAGCTGTCAATTTTTACTGTGGTGTGTGGATTACATTTTTTTCTTCTTACAGCGCACAATATGTGTCTCGAGGTGGTTAACAGAGTCACTTCAGTAAAAGATTCCAGCTGTGCTAAAAACTTTTTTTGTTCCAAAAAAACCCATCACTATTATAACATTTATGTTTAAACCCCTGGATGAGCTGTAGCTTCTGAGTGTAGTGGGGTTTTAAACTGGTTATTTGGTGAGTTGGTGAGCAACAGCCAAATGTGACATTTAGATTTTTATCTTAAGTTGATGAAAGCGGTGATGACCTTTAAAAAGATGGATAGGTGACTGTAATGCTTTATATAAAATTTTAAATAAATAAATTATTTTTAGTAAAACTACATGGGAATTGTGTGATCTGATTGGTTCATTATATTGGGAAATAGACATTAGTATATATTCTGTATGGGAATGGTGCAATCTAATTGATTCACTCTGGCATATAAATACTAGTTATTTACCAACCGTGAGGTCAGTACAGTGAAAAGGTCCAGACCAAGGATTTGATGTATTGACTGAGAGACACTGAGGTCAGCGCATCAAGGCAGAGGTATGGAATTTCCCTGTACCAACCTAAATAGTGAGGTTAATAAGTTATTTATTAAATAGCGTTTTTGTATCACCTCTTCCCTAAAAAATTGAAAAATCGAAAAAAGGAATCCTACGTTCGGTTTCACATGCAATTTTTTATTTGAAATGAGGCTGTGCTCACTAAACCAAAACAAAGCTTCCATCAACTTTTGGATTTATTTTGCCAAGAGTAAAGTTAGATGTGGTACTTTTTTGAATAAAGAGCGAGAAGGAAAGAGAAATGAATGACTTTATTGGAAATTCATGGGGTGATTGAGTGCTGGTGAGCTGAGAAAAATGTAACTGACCAGTCTGAACAGAGAAAATTCCAGACTGCTCAATAACCAGTCACATTACTATTGTCTGCATATAATTATTGTTATTTATTATTTGGCAAATTAAGTATGCGCAAACTGATTGGGTAAATCACATATGAACTGGTGCGTATCGCCCTGCAACTCAGCCATTAGCTAGCTGCTAAAATCCTAAAGGAGCCCTTAGCAGAATGACTTTGAGCTGTCTCTTGTAAGTGTGCTACAACAGTTTGGTGCACAACAAACTAATGGTTTTGTGTCTTTATTTCTGACTAAACTAAGTCTATAGCCTAAGGAACAGTGTCATAGCCACAGTTAGCTAGTGTGCTTTCAAATCACTATGAGTGTGGAGGAGGAACATTCTAGTAAATTCTATTATCCTGATGAGCTGGAAGATCGACAACAGATGTTCACAAGCAGCCAAGAGCAAATTCAGTCTTTTATCACCAACAAGAAAGGAAAAAATACAATCAAGAAAACGAAATCAGATTTAAACATTCTCCACCGATATCTCGAACAAATAAATCAAACACAGAAACTGAGAAATTACTTACTGGCAAGCTCAACCATTTTCTGTGTAAATTTTTCATAAAAAAAAAAAACGGCTATGAACCAAACATATGAATGAATTGATGGTGTTGATTTTGGAGCAAAACCCTCTTTCTTAGATATCAACTTCTCAGTCCATAGCTTTATAAAACTTGAAACTGATCATCTGTACCAAGTTCTTCTCAGCTGAAGATGACGTTCTGGGTCTTCATTCAGACTTTGGCAAGTGCCTGCACCTTGTGAATAAGTTCAACATCAAAATTATTTTAAATAATGGTTGATGATCTTGGAATTGACAGTTGCTCAGAAATGGCAAAATAAATAAATAAAAAACATTGCAGTGTAAAATTACAATTTTAAATTAAATTTATTTCTAAAATCTGCACTGAGTTTCTTGGACTTTACCATTGTACTGTGAGCTGGCCAATCCAAAAAGTGCTATCAAATAAATCTTTTTTTATGTTGGCACAGAGAAGCCATCAGCTGTAGTCTATCATGATCACTAACAGGAATTTAAGATGCCTCGGTAAGTTAAAAGACTTTTTGGAACTAATAAAGTGGGGAGATGTATGTATAAATGCACATTCTACACTAGAAACGGTTGAACGGTATGATGGAAATTGTTATGACATTCATGTTTTTGACGACTCAATGCAAACTTCTGAACATTATAAACACACATTTCCTTGTCACTAATTTTCAATAACAGAGAGAACAGTAGGGAGGTGTTGGTGGGAAGCTGGGTGTTGGTTTCATGTTTATTCGTGTGGATAATTGAATGTTGGAGCATTCTTCCCTGCCTGTCTTTGTTGTTAAATCAATACAAGAGCTAATCTGTATTAGAATAATCAGATGCTCACAAACTAGAAGTCTTTTAGAAGGCTTGTACAGTATACATCTGGCATTTTCCCCTCTAAATTGTATAGTGAAGTCATCAGACCTACGTTATAGCAGGTGGAATCAACACAGTGTTTTAACACACACACACACACGCGCACACGCGCACACACACACACACACACTCAGAGAGAGAGAGAGAGAGAGAGAGAGAGAGAGAGACAGAGACAGACAGACAGACAGAGAGAGAGAGAGATGCATCCTTCATTCTTAATAAGGTTACTTAAAATGCACTAAACATTGAAGCATCATTGTATCGTTAAACTGTTTGGCTAAAAAAGCTGTGGTTGCATAAGATACAGCTCCTTCTAGTCAGTGTATACGCACAGGACCTAAGCTGTTTAGATGCTAAGAGTTTATTTATAAAGTGAACAGGATGCTGTGGTGACTTAGTATTAGGGCCAAAAGACCTGGCCTCTCTAATTGGAGGTGAAAGAAAGATGGTAATTAAATCTCTAAGGATAAAAGTGGAGGCACCAGAATGGAAAAACAACACACACCAAATGTGCACTCTTAGTGAGGGAGGCAGCACTCTGTCCCATGAGCTGTGATCTAAGGAGGAGAGTTAGCACACCTGTCCGGGTAGTGTGTCTGCATGTATGAGTAAATAGGAGCAAAAAACTGCTGAAAACATCCACAAGTGCTGAATGTACAAGATGTCCATTCATGTGCTTTATGGGTTTTTTTTTAAATGTATTTAATTTATGATACCTTAATCATTTATATTTCATATCTAACATTGACGTTATATATAGCATTTTAAACTGTACTATTTGTTAAATACAATGGCGTACTCTCTGTCTTTTTCTCAAATGATGAATAACTGGCGAGAACAAGTTCTGTGCATTTATTGTGTCCTTACCTGTTGTAGCAAACATCTGTTATCAGTGGTGGCAGACAGAAACACTGGAGGCAGATTGAATTTGTTTATAGGGGGCATGTTGGCGTAGTGGTTAGCCCGTCTGCCTCACAGGCAGACAGGCTAACCGAGTCCCAGGCTCGATAAGGGCGTTTCTGTGTGGAGTTTGTATGTTCATATATTCACATTAGTCTAATTGGCTGTTTCAATTAGCTGTTTTCCCTTTGATGTGAGTCTGAATGGATGTGGGTCTGGATGTTTTGGCCCTTGTGAGCTGTTCAGGGTGTATCCTACCTTTGCCCCGAGTCAGCTGAAAAAGGCACCAGCCTTCCCATGACCCTAGTAGGATTAAACGGTTTGGAAAATGAACGAATGGATTTTTTTTTTTTTTTTACAATATTGCCTTAGAAGTCAAATGTGAGTAGAGGAAGACTTTGTGGGGAGAATTCAAGTTGTAGTGCGGGCTGGTTTCTAGCAGTTGGCATCATTCCATTTTGGTGTAGCACCGCTCTGCCAGGGTCAGTTGCTACTCACATAGATGACTGGATATCCCTACCCCTTGAAAGCTTGTGAGAGCATGGTATTCAGACTCATCAAAGAGGCATTTGTGTGTCCAAAGAAGTGGTGGTCCAATTCAGGATTTCTGAGCACTGGTGAGCTGGTGAGGGTGTCCTTGAAGGCTTGGAATGCCTGCTCTGCCTTGATGGCCTGTTCCTTCCTGGTGAAATCTAAGAGAGGGTAGGCTAGAAAGGAGAGGTTAGTCTCAAAGCATCTGTAATGTGCTGCCAAACCCCAACTCACATACTTGTTTTTTTGTGGAATGTCAAGACTCCTTGCCTTTTTTTTCTCTTGGGTTTTTAGCAGCCCACAGACAATGCTGGGAGGCTATCAGCCTGGCCAGGCGTATGAGTGGATGGCAACGTTGCTCAGATAGGCAGATGCAAACTAGTGGTGAATGATGTTCATGGGGCATTGTAATATTGCTGGGGTTCTGTGGAGCCTGATGGGGCAAACCCAGTACTCCCAGTGGTCTGAGGTGGTGGTGAAGGCAGTTTTGACTTTGTCTTCAGGGCCAGTAACCTTTCATTACTTTAATTAGATCAAAGGTGGAGATGAAACAAACCCACCCGAGACATTCATCAAGGCTAGCAACTTAGGCAAGGGGTAGCTGTCGTATTTTGTTGGGCTATGGGACTGCCACATTGGGTCTGAACCATTCTTTGATGATACTTTCCTGTAACATTCAGGCTACTTCTGTCTGATAGCCTCACAATGGGCTTTGAGGTCCTAGTAGAGTTACTGGTCTTGGTCTAGCTTTGTTGGATGTGTGGAGATGAGAGCAATGGCTGACACAGGTTAAATACATTTTGTAGCAGATTTTGATGATATAGTTTGTTGTCTGTTTTCTTATCCCACTATTATAGGTGGTAGTTTACTGGTCTATTTGCTTAGTGAGGACTTAAGAATGAGTAGACCAAATAAAGACTCCACATTTGAAATGGATGGATAAGTGTGCCCTTGTGTTTTCAAATCTGTATAATTTGTAACTGCCATGGCTTAAAATGGCTGCACGTGTGCCCAGAACTGGCACAGATAGTTAAATAGGATATATGGGCCAGTCAACCTTTGATGGAGGACATAAAAGGCTCAGTGCCCTCCAAGCAATGCTGGGGCATATTTAAACCCTCACACTGCTGTACAACTGACCCACCAAACCAAAATACATACTCCAACAAGCTATGGAAAATAACACTTGACAGAAATGGATATAAGAGCAGTGATAATTCTTTTGTACAGCCATTAACAAAAATACTGTATATTGAGTGCTACAATTGAAAATGTATATTATAATTTAAACTTTGAAGTAAATATGAAGCACTAATTTCCAAGTAACTCCAAGATACCATTTATGTGTGATATCTGGCTAATAAAATGCAGAGCATATTTACATTTATATAGTTGCGGCATTATAAACATGTGCAGCGTTACTCTGTGTTCTACTTGGATGTGTTTTTCACTACCTTATTTATAGATATAGTGTATTTCACTATCTTTGTAATCAGCAGTTTCCAGCCAATCATCTTATGGAAGCACTTTATATAAGAGCAGGTGGTGTTGACTAAGTTGTGCCTGCATACCAAATGCATTTCCTATTTCTGGTTGATCTTACTGATCCTGAGCTCCCATCTAACGGATCGCTGTTGCTATTTCTGGTTTTTGTAGACATTTTCATGGTGACTTTTATCTCCCATGGAAGCTTTCATGTCATGGAACACCACTCATAATCACTGGTAGTAACAGGATAAGCACCGTAGATTCTCCCAGTCCCAGAGATCATATTAGGATACAAGTGGGATTGTAGGCCACTGTTGGTGATTAGCAACTTGATTGAACTACAACTGCTATTCCTCCTTGTGCTGAAAGAAGTCTCCAACTGCTTTGTCTCTAGTGGACTTCATCTCTAACCCTTTTATTTATTTATTTTTTACCTCAATTTGACTTTGTCTATATCTGCTTGTCCCTCTAACTAGCTTTTCCTACTTGTTGCTTTGAATACAGCAGAAATTTTTTTTGTTTGTTTTTGTCATTTTGTATGCAATAAATCCTGCTTATTCTGTTTGTAATTTCTTTTGTGATTCTGGGCAGAAGGGTCTCTTTGTCTACAGATTCTGATAACTAGTGTTTATGTCAGTGCAAGTGATTCATTTTAATAAAATTGTTGAGCCTATAGCCCCACTAATCATTCAGATTCTATGTCTGTTGTCTTAACCCGGAGCTGAGAGCCTAAACTGAAGGGGGCTTTTTTGTTTTTTGGTGGTGATGTCTTCTTTCCTGTGTACATCATTTTTCATTATTACGCATGTGTGTGCATGTGTGTTTGTTTCTCTCTTTTAGGATGCTGCCTATCTTTTATTTAGCTGCCTCTCCACCGGTAAATCTCAGCCCTGAATACTACACTGTTCTTCCTGATGTGAACATGTATTGAGTGATTGATTATTATATTAATGTTTGTATATCTTTGCTATTGTTGTCATTAAAAGATTACTGGATATAACCTGGGACCAGTATAGAGAGGGACAAGCAGCTGCATTGTGCAGGATGATGTTATACTCAATATTGTTTTAGCTCTGGTTATACTCTGGGACATACTAAGGTGAACACATAAATGCTGGAGATGTCCAGTAGCGGTGAGCATGCGCATTTGTCATTGGCTATCAAAACCACTGTAAACTTTCACCTGTCAACAAGTAAACTTTGCATGCTTTTCTCTGACAAAATGAAACACAACCCCAACTTTACAGAGCTTTAAATATATCAAAGAGAGCTTAAACTGTATTAGTTTCTCTTGCCATCACTTTGGCATCGACATGTCAGCTGTCACCACAAATCACTGATACCACTTAAAATAGCAACATTTCAAGGCTTAATTTTTTATACTTTCTCGAGAGACTATGACAAAACTTGATGATACATGCAGCAGTCATCTCACTGAGGAATTCCGATCATAAAATCAAACTTATTACCAAGACAAAAAGGTTTAGTTTTACACTGCTGCTAACTGCTCATGAAACAAAACAGAGAATAGCACTTTATCCAAACTTAAAATGTAATCAATAAATCTCTTTCCAAAGGAAGAAATATAGTTACACTTTGGTGTATGCTCAAAAAGTCTGTGTATTAAGCCTTGCTATATACCTTTCGCACTCTATGCTTTTTTTATTTAATTATATAATAATACCACAATGGAAATTAGACTTTGTATTTAGCCCATCCAGAGTAAACACATACAGGTACACAGTGAGGTCTCACACTCGGAGCAGTGGGCCATGAAGGTGGAGGAGGAAGAGGGGGGGACTTTAGCACTCAAAAGTCAATAACTATTTTACAATTTTATCATAAAATATTAAATTGGATCATGCCTAATGTGACTAATGTGTGGGTATACTGGGAGAATCTTAGTGTTTTAGTATAATCCAATTATACCTGTTACAACATACATCTACTGAATTTTTATGCTGTTCGATAGTGATTACTGGCAAGAACAAAATTAAATACACTACTGAAATCCCAGCACGAATCTACTCTAGTTCTGTCATGCTAGTGAACGTGGGAACAAAATCGTTTTATATACTGGTCCCATATGGAACCACATCTCCTGCTTCTTAGTATAACAAACTTGAATGCCTTTATGGCTACTGGCACATATTTGAGGTATAAATATTTCCTTGAGTGAAATTTCCAGGGTAGCGTAGTCTGGTCTTTTACACAGGGGGGAAAGTGCTGTGATGATGGCTTCTGCCTAGTAGCCCACCACCCGTGCTGGTAGTTTGTAATATGTGTACTTGATCAGTATGTGCCAAAACATAGGGCGCTTTTAGTGTGGAGCACTAATAGCAGAAACAGCACACACAAAAAACAACACTGTACTATATGAGGATTCTTTGTGTATAACATGTATGATGGCCAACATCATATATTAACTCAAACAAGTGCTACTCTGTTCTCTATCTGAGCAGGTACCAAAAAGCTCACAGATGGAACCTTTTGTCCCTGCATCCTTGGCAATTAAAAAAAAAATGCATAATGTATTTTTGGTGCCAAAACTTTGTGGATAAAAAAATAATTAAATGAATGAATAAACCGTGCAAGATTAACTAGCACTCTTTATAACACTCTAAGGTTGTTGACTAGCATGATGTCTATTTGTCAGTATGTTTGAGCATAAATTTGGATGGCTTTCTTCTTACCCTCCTCCATTGGGAAGCACTCAGTAGCCAACCTTGTTGATAAGGCTAAATGCAGAGAGAATGGTTGGCCAGTAGCTGGCAGTCACTCCAACAGCTGTGGCTAGCATTCCTCCTGGGCTATGAGGAGCAAAGTGCCACATGCCCCAACTAATTTTGGGGGTGGTGGAGGAGGAAATAGGCTCCAGCCATGCCATGTGCTCAAACTGTCGAGTGACAGGGGCACTAGAACGAACCTTGGACTCTTTATTGACTGCCTGTGTCTGTGCATTGCCATTACATACAGTACATGGTAGCTAAATATATCCATTCATGGGAGGACAGATTTATGTGTGTTTACACAATGTGTAACACTTCTGGAGAGCATGAAAAGAAGCTGAGAGGCTTACCTCATAAATTAAGGGAAACGGGCTACCTTGTCAGTGGTGTAAGCATGAAGAAACTGCCAGATATTCAAATATCAAGTTACTGTGGTGCAGTTTAAAGAAAGGAGCTAGTTTCTGGGCAGTGGTGGCTCAGTGGTTAAGGCCCTGGATTACTAATCCGAAGGTTTAAGGTTCAAACCCCAGTAACACCAAGGTACCACTGTTGGGTCCTTGAGCAAGGCCCTGAACTGTTCAGTTGTTTAAAAAAAAATGATGAATGTAAGTCACTTTGGATAAGGGTGTCTGCCAAATGCCATAAATGTAAATCTAAATTTCAGGCTAGCATGTCTCAGTCTTGAGAGTAGCAGCACTACAATTTTGTGGGAGGGGTTTCTGATAAACTACTCGGATAATTATTAAATCTTTCATGACTTGAAACAGGTTAAGAGATACAATGAAAAAATTTATGTAATTTGATACTGTCACATGGATGCTGAGGAAGATTTGGATGAAAATGAAGTTCCATATTGTATTGATTTTTGCATCTACATGATTCCTAATTTGCTATTTACTCTCTCTTTATTCTACTGAAAATACAAATGATAGATATTTTGTAAACTATATGAATTCTACAGTTTAGTAGTGTTTTCAGTGATATGGTACAGAACACCCGTGCCTTTAATGAGATAAGGTAAATTGTGGAAATAGACTAGGGTAATGTGTGTTATGACCAGTTTCTCTGATTTGTTTGGCAAAATGGCCCGTAGTCTGTATGGAAAGCAAAAGCAACAGCGCTGGGTGATGTAGCAACTATTTACCCATCTCCATGGTTGTACAGCAGAGGTGAACAAATGCTAAAGCTTCTCATGGGAACCAACATTCACCATTGCTTTGTGACTACTGCTTTGAAAAGCATATTGCACAACAGAGGAAGCATGTTCTATCCTCCACTCAAAGCTGTAATAAGAATAAAATTAAAAGCATTCTAGACAGTTGCAGTACATTTTTTAAACAAATGATACTTTTTATAACCATTTTTAAGTTGCTAGACAAATGTCTGAATATCTAAATAGCTAGAATCAAATAGAGCTTTTCCTGTTTTACATAGGCCAACATCAAGCTTAGCCGTCACCTTTCCCTTATTCTTTCCTCCTCTTGGCTAGACATTCACATCCAATTGTTTGGATCACTTCCGCCTCAGGAGCACTAATCCGCTACCTGCTTCATTCTTATGGATGACATCATCAAATCCTTATTCCGATACAGGCTGACTTAATCCTGCTCATTCTCTCCCTGACTGAGTCTATTATAAAACACAAATCCTCAAGGTTTCAAGCCAGGGCCTGAACTGTGGTAAAGGAGCATAGGGACTGTTGGTTTCTTCAGCATCTGAGAACCGTGTCTAAACATTCTGACTAGGATTGAATACTGCAGGGCAAAGCTCTCAGCTCGATTACCAGTAAATAACTGTGCCTACACAGGTCCTGCATCAAAAAACGAATAATGAATACTGCTGCTAATGACAGAGCATATTTAAAATGTTTAAGGCTAGGTTTTTACATCTGACAAAGATGAGCACTGTTGTTTTTATTTATTGTATTTTAGACAACTTATAACTATCAAATGTGTTTTAGAAGGCCTGGCAAGATATATGAGCATCAGAAAGACATACAGTGCCCTGCCCCAAACAATCTCATCTATACTAGGTACAATGAATGTGATATTAATGTGATACCCTTCTATCTGTGCTTGTGTACTTATTTATCTTATCATACTCTTGTCCATTTATCTATTATCTATAATGCTTCTCGGTTAGGGTCACAGGGGAATCTGGAGCCAATCCCCTGACTTAAGTTGGAAGATGGAATAAAACCGAAACAGTTTGCCTGTCTGGTGCAGGGATAACAAAGAGAAAAACAACCACAGAGATCCAGTTAAATAAAATTGTTTTAAGCTATCAACCATTTGGGTGTCATAAATACTTAAAGCGGCCTTCACACTATGATGAATTGGCCCGGCGTATGCCAGTGTGTGGACAAATTATGGCATTCGCTGCCATACCATAAAGTTTGTTTTGATTTCGATGCTATTAATTATGTTATTAAAAGTTCCCATATGTTCCCATACGTTATATTTCATCCCATATGTCAGAAATGTTTGTGGATATATAAACATATATGTTGAGTATGTGGAGGCCATTGGATGGACTAGGAGAGACTTTTCTGTTGGAGGCTGGTGAAAAGTTGGGACTGAGAGATCTGAACCTTGAGTCTTCTTGGGATGCAGCTGTTACTTCAGGTGAAGGCGTGGGTGATGGAGTTGGAGCCTTGCATGTTTGCCTGAGGGATGGCTGCTTCTTCTGGGGCATTTGCTCTCTATTAAGCCCATTCCCCACCAAACGTTTTGGCCAGTGTTATGAGGAAGAAAATTTGTTCAGTCAGTGTGTGAATGTTTTATACCTGATTTTATACCTTGTTTTAGTTTATTTCTTCAATTTGTTATAGCGTGAAGGCCACTTAAAGGCCTAAAAAAATCAATAATAATTGCTTTATATAGGAGCAAAATACACTGCTCAAAAAAATAAAGGGAACACTAAAATAACACATCCTAGATCTGAATGAATGAAATATTCTTATTA
>JBCNYH010000010.1:8077210-8091242 GCA_039654325.1 Tandanus tandanus
GTGTGTGTGTGTGTGTGTGTGTGTGTGTGTGTGTGTGTGTGTGTGTGTGCAAAGTGATACCTGAACAAAATATAGAATTTAGAATGGGAGTGCTAAAATAGTTTACAACCTATAAGTACATCAGCATTAGTATTATGAAACCATTATGGTTGAGCCTTAGAGCACAGGGTCTAATTATAGCCATAAAGCTATTACGCGTACACACTCACTGAAAGACATATAGGAAAAACCATTTGTGATTGCTATTTAGCCATGCTAGCACATTTATATCAGTCAGCTCTTAGACACACACACACACACACACACACACACACACACACAAACACACACACGGCCATTTATTTGTGTTTTTGTACTTGTAGAAGTCCGCACACGTGTCTTATGAACACATTTCTAATGTGTGTGTGTGTGTGTTATACATATATATATATATATTTATTTATAATATTACTGTTATCTATTCTGATCAATACAACTGCAAAACACCAACTGATTAATTACAGTTTATCGTGAACATGTTAGAGTCGCTTTCCAATGTTGTTCCTACATTTGCATACACTCATCATAGCGATGAATATAATGGCAATATTAGCCTAAAATGATTTCTTCAAGTTTTACAATTATATACGTTACATCTTAAGTTTTACAAGTTTTACTTTTCTTGTTAATTAACTGATTTTCTAAAATCAGAATGGAGTCAAAATACATACACCCACTTACATTACGAATATAGTGATGCTGAAATATCAAAATGTCTTTTAACTTGCCAAGGCCAAAGCCTTTTAACTTCCTGTTAGTGATCATGAATAACTATAACTGCTGCCTTCTCTGTACCAAACTTGACTAAAGTTTATGGTTGACCACATGCACAATGCTAAATCATTTGGGGGCCACAATGACCATGTTTGGAGGAGCAAATGTAAGCCATTCAATGTCAAGAACACTGTACCAGCCTTTAAGCATGGTGGTGGTAGCAACATGCTCTGAGGCTGTTTTGTTGCTGGTGGACCTGGTGCATTGCACAAATGGATGGAATGGAATATTAAAGAAGTATATTCCTTCAGCTTAACCTTAAACCATTAGTCACAGTTGGATGTTGCCCAACCACTAGAAGCCGATTGATTTTTGACTTATTGAAGCTTCCATGAGTGGTAGTTATCCCGGCCATTCTCCCTAGGCCTAATCAGTCTAGGGGACATAATAAGCGATTACGAAAGCAGACATTCAAAAACATAAGTGTCAGTCGTCTTGTATACGATGGCTTTCAACTTCAAAAAATGGATCCATGACGGGGTCTGGACAAACCAGTAACCGAATCCAGGCAGCCGACGGAAGACTGACACAAACACTGAAGTCGACTCCATGCCATAACGGTTTCCACATACAATGTACGAACACTACATCGTTCTAGCAAGTGTGACCAACTGATAGCTGTTCTTACAAAACAACCAGAGTTGACCCAAGTGATTGGCATTCAAGAACACCGATGGATCACAGACAACCCTATTGACCACATACGGACAGACCATAAAAACCATCTGTTTGTATATGCTTCTGCATCGAAGAAGAAAACTAGAGGTGTTGGCCTCGTGATGAATAAGTCAATCGCACAATCCCTCCGTGATGTGGAAAAGGCATCTGAACGGATACTCATGGCCAACTTCGAAGGCAATCTAACCACTTGCATTGTTGTAGCATATGCTCCAACAAATGTGTCAGATGCCACAGAAAAAGAGACATTTTACGATGATCTGAAGCAATGCCTATCCATTTTACCAATACATACAGTGACAATAATGCAATGACAATAATTTAATGCCAGCGACTATCACAAAGCAAAAATGCGCATTGTCCAGTCCAGGTTTCCACACCGCCCAGGACATTTGTATACATGGACACATACAAACCTGACCACCCAAGCCCAGCTTGACCACATTCTAATCAATGGCAAATGGGTTCACTCAGTCTCAAACTGCACAGCCTATAACACCCTGGAGATTGACTCTGATCATCGCATCCTCAGTGCTAAGATCAACATTCGTTTCAGAGTCTCCAAAGGAAATCCCTGCAAATGACCATCCTACAACTGGAATATCCTAAACAGTGATAAAGGTGTTTATCACAACAACAATTTCACCTAGAGGTTTCCAACCGTTATTCCATCCTTTCATCTGAAGAAGACACTGATGTGCAGCAAAAGTATGATACCTTCCAGAGCATTTTCAAAGTAGCTGCAGAAGCTGTTGTTGGTTAAAAAAAAAAAAAAAAAAAAAAAAAAACAAGATACAGAAATCCCATTTCCCCCCCACACCGAGCCCGCAACTCAGCCGAACAGATGATGTTGCAACAGGACAATGACCCCTAGATATACATCAAGCTGGTTGTGGAATGGCTAAAGCATGCTAATTTTAAGATTTTGGAGTTGCTTCCCAAAGTCCTGGCCTTAACTATATTAAGATATGTGGACTCAGCTTAAATGTTGGGTCCATGCCAGGAAAACAACAAATATATTTAATCCAGAATTCTACTAGAAGCTTGTTGATAACTACAAAAAGTGGCGACAAGGCGAACATTTGGACCAAGAAACCTTTAACCACATATTAAGCATGCTGTTGAGAAGCTCCAAGCAATGACAGAAAACCAAATGATGACTGAATGCTTTCTACCCCTCAGCCAGTTATGGCTGGCGGGGTATTGTTGTTGGCTTGGCGGGTGGGCGGGCGGCGTGACAATAACTTTGTCCCGGCCATTGCTCGGCTCATGCACAGGCCAGCTTTCTGAAATTTTCATAGGCACTCCCTATGACCTAAACCTGTGCGTGGGGTAGCTAATTTGCATATGTGACCTTTGACCGTGGCACAGTGACCTTGAACATATAAAGTTTTTCTGGGCCATTGCTCGGATCATATGCATGGTAGCTTTCTGAAATATTGCGTAGGCACTCCCTATGACCTAAAACTGTGTAGGGTGGCTAATAACATGTTGATTGTGCGAAACTGTTCGTATGGGGGATGGCTTTTGTCCTCCGTGCGCTTGAGGCATCCTGGCTGAGGGGTTATGACGTTTTATAGAACGGCTATTTTTCCCCTTCTCATTACTGGCGTTCATACAACTACACCATGTGCAGCTGCCTTCTAGAGATTTTTAATTCAAATGGTGCAGCATACCAGGAACTATTTGGAGATATTTGAAACCATCTGATAACTCTAGGTCATAGTGGCTTTAGTGAGAATGAATAACAGAGAGGTGAATGAAGTTGGGTTTTTAAATGACCAAATAAAGATATAAACTCCAACCCAAGAAGTTTCATGAAAGGGTTAATGTGCACATGGACATTTTTAGGAAGTTAAAGGAAAACCCTGACATTTTTTAAACCTAGGACCTATTTTCCCATCTGGTTTATTCCAGGATTGATTGATTGATTTATTTTAAACTGGGGACACAACTTTTCAAATCCCGAGTAAGAAAATGGAATGAAACAGATAGGAGAACTCATGTTTCTTAAAAATAGTCACATTACCTTTGACAGTGCATCTTGTAGGTAATTGTTTTTGCATGCTCCATTCATAAGAATGAAGAAGGAAGCATGCTAATATTTTTCGAATGCTTGACTATCATTTCAGTTATGAGTGACATCATGTTTCGCAGTTGGTTGATTTGAGAAGTCATGCTCGCTTTCCCTAAACACAAGTAACTGGACAATTTGCAAATGCAAAGCAAATAATTCTGTGTAACATAATATTATGTCATGCCACTCATTCACTTTTCCAACTTTTTTTTGTCATGCCATATTTTATATATAACATTTTATTCACCATGGCAGCCCAAAGGCCTGATATAATTGCATCCGATGATAGACTGTACCAATGCTTATTAATTGAGTATCTGTGCTATAACATATTTTTAATGGGGTTCAAAGGCTACATTTATATAGGATGAGACACGGGCACAGAATGAGATGCCAGCTGGCTGCCATGTGAAGCCAAATAACTGGCACACTAGCAAAGGATTTTTGTGTGCTTATGTTTGTGTACACGCATATACAGTCACATGTATTAATATGTATGTGTGCGTGTCAGTGCTGTGGAGATGGAAACAAATAAAAATATATTTTACATACTGAACAGAATTAATACAGATACAAATACAGATATGGACACTATTATATTTGTATATAAATGGGTATATACAGCCATACAAAAAATTAAGAGATGACTTTTCTTTGGGATCCCCAGTAAAAGTGTTTTCTATTTTTTTCCCCCGGCTGGTAGGTAAGACTAGAAATGGAAAGCAACAAACAATATTGCATGAGTGGAAGGTTTTTACTTGCATGTGGGCATGAGCAAGGGCTCAAATATAAACCTTTTGAGGCAAACAAAGGCTATGTTGTGTGATGTAGGCTATTCACAGCATTTATTAGAGATGCTGACAGAGATGGCTTTTCTAACTATTTTTTTTTTCCTATGAATTTCCATTGGTGGTAAGGTTCATATACAATAATGGTACAAAAAAAGCCATTGCAGTACAGGTTTGAATGTGAGTACTGATGCAGATTTTAATAATTGCAACACTAAATAGATACTGATACAAACAGTGGCATGGTATTACACCTCTACAACAGAGCAAGGCTATGATGCAGCACTGGCTAGGGGTGGCTGCTTATTCCTGTGTGAATTAGTTAACATTAACATGTGTGAACAGTGCGACAGCTCAGCGAGGATTAAAGCAGATTTTCACCTTTTTCTGTCTCATCACCATCCACTGCATTACAAATGTCCTCTATAGTGATTCTGCTGACCTGCTGTTTTCTTTTTATATCAAAATGACTTCATACAGAGGATCAGCTTAGTGTGTGTGTGTGTGTGTGTGTGTGTGTTCACTGGTGTAATCGTTTTAATTTTGACTTTTGAATATAGATATGGTAACCCTGCAGATGCATAATAATCTCTGCAAATAAGTATGTAATCTCTTTCAGTTTTTCCCTGTTAAGTCTTTATCAGGCCTTTGCATTATGAATCATTTGAAAAAGCGTTCGTGTGCTATGGTAAGCTTCTAAATAGAAGATGCTTTATTCATCTACTGCTAGCTAATTGCTGCATGCTTACAGAGAGTAATAAAAATGCTATTAAGTAAAATATCTGTCATTTACCTAACTGGGTTAATATAGGACTCAGCAGGGTTTAATATACAAAAGATGTACTTCCTGCTCCATGCAGGGCCAATTTAAAATGTGCCGTCATTAATTACAAACCAACTTTGTTAAAGGAGGGTACCAGTTCTTATAGTCAAAAATGAAAATAATTATTTTAATTGGCTGATAGTTCTTTAGTGTGTCTATATAATAGTTGTTTGCTAAAGGTAATATAGATATCAATGAATAGTGGATCATATTATTCGGGAGTATCTACTGAGCCTGTGGTGAATAATTGTTTAGTATATACTAGATATGACCACATGAAAATCAAAAGAAAAGATTTTAACATATTTTTTTAATTGTTATTGTTTTTATATTTTGTGAGGTGGATAATGCCTATAACCCCAAGCTAGTGAACCAATCAGATTGAGCCATTCACATGTAGCAAATCCTAAAACTGAATACACCAGTGTTTGAAGAAATGTCAGATCTTTTCTCTTTGAGAATTAATGGGTCGGTGTGTACATTTTAAACCTGCTTAAAAACACAGTCTATCATTTAAGTAAACAAAGAGTCTACAAGGTATCAATTTTATGACCATTGTCCGTAACCTCCAAGGCAATTAAATTGTAGTTGGCTTTTGTACTTTGTTCTATGGGCCATAAGTGCAGGCTATAACTCTGCTCAGGTTGCTTTAGGATGGCTGGGGACACACATAAATCACAAGAAAATCTCCACAAACCAATCAACCTGTTCATTTGTTTTAAAAAGGGTGTTAACACAAATGCCTGTTTTTATTGTCAATTGAAATGCTTGTGCATGTTATCTAAGAGTCAAAACCATAAAAAAAATGCATAAGGTTACACCTTAACAGCCCTTCAGCCATGCTCAAATTGGGTTCCACTGATTGTTGTTTAATCACAAAAGTGGCAGTAGGCTTAAATAGACCTATTTTAAATGAGGAGCTCATGACAGGGACGTCAGGTAAGGATAAAATTAGGCTCTAAGAAACTTACAGTCACATAAAATTCCACTGAAAACACCCTGGCATTTCAGATGCTATGCAAGATATTATGGTCTGTCCATTTATAGATAACCACGATTCAGGGGAAAAAGACCCTTATGGACAGTATTTGATTTTCCATGCTGTTAATGAACAATGGCATCTTTTCCATAAACACAAAGGAGAGACTGTAATGGTTAGATAAGTTTTACTCTCCCTTTTCGCCTTAGAATTCCAGTGACTTGCCCGGAATCAATAATAGACTGCAATTTAGAAGTTCTTCCTTGAAACCCATGACCTAGTTAGTCCTTCCTCATATATGTTATTGTGATCCTGTATAAATAAATAAGTAAGTAAGTAAGTAAATAAGTAAGTGACCTGCAATAGCCTGGTGAGCTGTTCAGGGTGTATCCTGTCTTCGCCAATTGTTGGCCGAGATAGGTGCCAGCCTCCCCATGACCCTAGTAGGAGTAAGCGGTTCGGCCAATGAGTGAGTGAGTGAGTAAATAAATAAACAGGAGCAAAATAAAATACTGTTATGATTCTAGTCTTATTTAAGTGAGAAACCTCTTTTCTATTAATCCCTGCCAGTTGTCAATAATTGTTAGACATGTCACTGTTACCACCACTCAGCTCTCCCATTCTCTGTTTCTCCACCTCTCATTGTCGTGGCTCATGGGCGGAGGACAGTGACAGGAGCATGAAATTGATGTGATGAAAAACAACTCGGCTATCTATATGAGCCATTGGCTGCTCTATTAAACTTCCCCGCCCTATATCACAGCATGTCCTCATGCCGCTGCTGCGATATGGAAACGTGTGGCAAATTGCTCAGCTACCATCACAGGTTATCAGCCCACGATATAGATGACCCTCTTTCTGAAATGTCTCTCTCATTCCCCTTACAAACACAGTTACCTTCTGGTTCTGTATTCGGTGATGAATTGACAGTGTTGTATTAATTAAGTTGCATTCCAAGAACATGTGTAAAAACAATTCTGACCCAAGATAATAAATCACTTCGTTCATTCATTCATTTTTCCAAGCTGCTTTATCCTATAAGGGTTGTGGGGGGCTGGAGCCTCCTAGCTGACTCTGATCAAAGGCGGGCTACACCATGAACAGCTCGCCAGTCTGTTGCAGGGCAACGCACACATAGCTAATCACACTCACACCTAGGGGCAATTTGGAACAGCCAATTAGCCTAATGTGCATGTCTTTGGACTGTGGAAGGAAACAAGAGTGCCCTGAGTAAACCAATGCAAGCACACAAAGAACATGCAAACTACACACAGATATGATGAAATGAAATGAATGCTGTGTTGTTGTTGTTGTTGTTGTTGGGCTTTTGAATCAATTTTAAAAGGTGGAAAGTGTTCATAAACACATTTTTTTCTGGCATACTATCGGATTTGACACCTTTCCAAGCTAGGAAACAGTTGAGGTTATGGGTAATTAGAAGGCATAATTGGTCTGAGGAGCTCCTTTGCAGTCTTCATAAGTAAGTAAATAATTATCCATCACTAAAGTTGCCATGCTTACTAAAAATGTAACAGCTTTAGCTTGAAATTTAGCTACAATGTCTATTTCACAATGATTTAGCAAAATCATGTATTTTACCAAAAATCTGGAAACAAGCAATTTAATGCTGGATGTCCAAGTTCTTACACAGTTGCATATGCTGAACATGCTAATTTAGCTAACTTTGTTCAGTGAACAAATGAGTTTATTTACATTTATGGCATCTGGCAGAGGCTCTTACCTAGAGCAACTTACAATTATTATTTATATACAACTGAGCAATTGAGGGTTTAGGGCCTTGCTCAAGGGCCCCACAATGGTGGTACTGGGGATTGAACCCACAACGGATCATTAACCCATTGCCTTCGGATCAGTAACCCATTGCCGTAACCACTGAGCCACCACTGCCCACTGCAGTTTATGGGATCTGTTTGACAATACCTTGGTTTTCAGTGAAATGATCTTGTAAGCATTAGGAGGCTTTTATACTTTCAATTTCTCTTTAAATGCTTGGAGCTTCTCTGACCCATTTAACACATCACCAATCCGTAAGAATCTTAAGAGTTGGACAATTTAAAAATGTTTTTTTTTTTTTTTTTGCTGAACAGCACTCCATCTTATAAAGATAATCCATGATAATAAGTGCCTAATATTTTAGCTAAAGTAGAGCATGTAGAGCTTATAAATAACATACCATTATTATTAAATTCTTTAGTTTAATTCCAAGTTAGCTAGGCTAAACGGGGTCTTTTTTGCAGCCAGTTACATTTGCATCTCTCTCTCTCTCTCTTTTTTTTTTTTCCAAAAATGGGACTGTTAGAACAAAATATACACACTCTACACTGTACCCAAGTATTAAACATAAAAAGAAATTGAGCTCAACCCTTTGCCCTGACATCGTCATCATTTCCCAGCAGTGCTGTATTTACATATTCTGTAAAACTTAATAGGCTTACTGTTATATGCATATTCACAAACCCACCCCTGCTCTTAAATCTAAGCCATCTGAGACACCGGCTAATGTAATATTATAGCTTGACTTAACTAGAAATGGGGAAATAAGTAAGCCAGGAATTAGGAACACCCAATGTGTTACTACAAGCTACAGTGTCATTTAGTATGCAAATAAGTGCATAAGTAAGTGACCAGGAGCATAAGTGAATTTGAATGGAAATAGATGAAGAGGTAAATTAATAAGAATGTTATGTAAGTGAGTTTGTATGTAAATTTGTGCAAAGGAGAGTGAGGGGGGAGTCAATAAATAGCTTAGTATGTAAATAAATGAATAAATACATGACTTAAAACAACTGGGTATAATTTCTGAGAGAGAAGGCAAAATATGTAGCTGTGTAAAATATTTTAAATCATTGGAACTGTAAGGCCAAGTTTTATTTTCTTTTTGCAGTGCACTGAAACATTTAGGTTTGAGATCAAAAGATGAAAGTGTAGATCTTTCATTTGCTACCATTTACATGTAGATGTGTTAAACACACGTAGAACATGACACCTTCAATTTGAACCCGCCCATTTTTCAAGGGATCAACAACTTTGGAACATGTGGCTGACAGAATTTTTTTGTTGTCCAGATGTGCCCTGTTTGGTTTATCATTCAAAAATTAATGTTTATTCTTGAACAGATTCAGTATTTTTTATGGATGAGGTAAGTCATGATGCGGGCAGCAAAATGAGATCAGAAGTCTACAAAAACGTCCTGTCTTCCAATTTACTGTGAAATGCATCCAATCTAATTGGGAGGAACACTTCATCGTGTAGCATGACAATGGCTCCAGAACACATTTTCTTCAGGGGGAAAAAGTGGAGGGTTTTAGATTGGCCAAGTCAATCACCAGACCAATTAAACCAACTGCATTTCACCTTCTGAAGAGAGACTGAAAAAGGAAACCTCCCAAAACAAACATCAATAGATGTGGAATAGCATCACAAAAAAGAGAATGCAACAGTTTGGTGAGGGGTCATTGGGTTGCTGGGTTAATGCAGTTAGTACAGGGAAAGATTATGCAACCATGTGTTAAGTGTTATTTACTTTAATTACCTCCACCCAGGAGGTTACATGTTTGTTGGCAATGGTGTGTTTGTATGTTTATTTGTTCATTAGCAGCTCAACTGCTAACTTACCAGCTGATTTTGATAACATTTTTGGGAGGGGCCAAGCAACACTCCATTAGGTTTGGGTGGTGCCCTGGATCACAATCTGGAAGTAGGAATTTCTTAAAGGATTCTTTTCCCACTGTGGGATAGGGAAAATATATACATTTTGAATTCAACTCCATAAGACAAGACTACAATTCTTCCACAAAAATTACAGTACATAAGATCTACCCCAAACCAAGGTTTGGTCAGGATCCAAGTAGTATTCTGGATTTGATGAAATATGTATGTCTTGCTGAGAAAAGAATTGGGACAATAATATTTAGCAGAAATGAAACTAAGGAGGGAAATTAACTGCCGTTGGTGGAGTTGTACGTGTTCTAGTTTACTTTAAAAATGTCGGTTCCTATACTTTCGGTCACCTACCAATTGGGTAATCTGCCATAAAATATATACCATGTTCAAAGCTGTTTAACATGTCTACATGTAAATATCAGCAAATAAAAGCTGAAATTCTGACCCATCGTCTCAAATCCGTCTTTTAATAAAAGGAATAGCACTCATTATTAATTAAAACAGGTTTAAAAAATATGTTAGCTGCAGGCTAAGTAGTAACTCTGCAGTTCAGCTCACATTTTTATTTTTGCTTTGAGCAAGCACTCTGTCTGCATATCTCAGTCTTACGTGGATCATCTTCCCTCATGTCTAGATAATGTGGCAATTACTCCTTAATTACATGTGTCATTTGGATGAGAGGGGCTGACTGCAGCCTGATAAATCCTGCTCACCGCATTGGCAAGTCTCCTGGTGGGGAACTGCGAGCATCCTGAGACTGTGACAGAGCAATCAACCTGAATGTGAAGAACAGAAGGTGATCGTAATGATGGCTTTCCAAATATATGCCTTAAGGCCCTTCTACACCAAGTCTAAATTTTTGGACAAAATAATTATAAGAAATCACGCACATCATTAAATACATGTAATACAAGTCTTTACACAATAAACATAAAGTTTGGTGCAATTACAAAAGAATGTGTCCTGTCTTGTTTGTTGCAAAAATGATTGCCTGGCCAGTCAAATGAGAGTTTTATTGGAAAGACACCTGAATGTACCTGAACGAGTCTCTACTATGTGCTCGTTACATTCATATACAGGAGCTGAGTGGTTATATTTCACCAATGAACACACAACACCATGATCACTTTATTTTTACCACGCCATGAGATTAAGCTATTTCTTCACGCATTTCATAACCACACAAGCTTCCCTACCTTAATCACACCCACACTTTAATGCACTGAGAACTACAAAGACATTTAGGCTGCTATAACTCCATCGAACATGAATGGAATAAGACATCACCTATAGACTTACTGAAACAGGAACAGAAAAGCTAGCAAAATAATTATTTATTTAGTTAGTCATATGGTCTGTTAAAGAATCGGACGTAGGCACAGACTCAGGAGACGAACCATTGAATTGGCATGTACCATAATGATTACACATACTCCATACCTGTTAAAGTTGTCCCTCCCCCCCCCTCCATAGTGGGGCCAGTAGCGTAGTGGTTAGGGTGCTGGGCTCATGATCAGGAGGTCGTGAGTTTGAATCGCCGTTAGACCCCCACCGTGCTAAGACCCCTGGGCAAGGTCTTAACCACAAGTGTGCCTCCGTCGAGTATAAATATGTACCAGTAAAAAATACTGGGAAGGTAAACTGCGATATACTAGCGTTCCATCCAGGAGGAGTTGAACTCCTAGTTGCTTCATGCTGCAGAAGCCGGGGATAAGCACCGGCCTGATGAGCCACTAGGCTCAGGTGTAAAAGCCCAACAGATTTACCTTACCTCCCCCATCCATAAGGCAGATATAATACAAACGTCTCATTTAGTGGGAGATCATATTATTCGTGACCTAAATAATGCACACACATAAATGAATAGAAACTGATAATCCTTTTCATATAATGCAAATACTCATGTTAGTCTCAATCTATGGATTACATGTTTTGTGTGTGTTAGCTTTCCGTCCTTGCTTTATGGTATAGCTCTACAGAATTTTTGTATGATGAGGTGGGAGGAGGAGAAAGTCCTTCTGTAAGGGGAAAAAAAAGATGATGATACACTGATTTTTATGATGCCGTAAGGATTTTCAGCCTCACAATTCCACCCTATATGCAGGCTAGTCAGAAATGCCTCTCACATGTATTTTCCCCCGGCTCCTTGCATTTTCTGGAATATAATTAGGCTGGTCATGGACAGTGCACACCTTTTCAATAATGTTTCTCGAATGTTCCACCTACTGTGCCCCTCCTCCTCTTTCTTCACTACCTCATGATGTGATTTTAACATAGATTTGCAGCTAGCTCGCCATTCTGATAGTGACCTAATTCTTCTCTGGCATGCACACACTGATAAAGGGGTGGCTAAGGCAAGCTTAGCTTCACACACAGTCACTTCTAACCATACCAGTTCTATACAAGAACAGTTCCTAATAACCTTTTTTACTTTTTTCAGTGTAGCAGAGCTAGCATGTTGAGTTCATCAGATCACTCAGTCTGTTTAATTTCTTTCACTCAGAAACAATCATTTATTTCACTTTAGTTGATTAGTGAAAGGAATTGTGCCAACTTTTAAGCACTTTTGGCTTTCCAGGCTTGTAAAAGGTGATCGTTTTTGTACCAAAAACGAATATTTGAATAATATTGATCTCTGAACATGTTTAATAACACAATCATGTTGATTCTCTTCTCTCCTTTATGCGACCATTATATTTTCAGCTGGAGGAAGGCATTACATGGCCTCACCACAAAATACCCAGGGCTTCCCCGCCGAACCCATACTTCTCTTTTGAATGGTGTCCCATTGTTGACATGTGGCTGTTTCGTACCATTGTTATTTCCTATTCCATAGTTGAGTTCTGGCTAGCATGCTCCAGCTATGGCATTCACTGCAGTAATACAAGTTTGACTCTCCAAGGCGGCAATCAGCCACACTACTAAACCCCTTGTGAAATTGCCGACTTTGTCAATAGAAAGCCCATTGTTCTGCTAGAGTGAGGCTGAATGCCTTCCTTTCATTCTTCACTGGAGATGACTTCCTTTCAGAAGTGTGGGCTTTCATTTGTTGTAATTATCCTTAGCACTATTTGTTGACTTAAGATTGTATCCTGTGTACTGATGTGGAAATACATTTTATCTGAAGCATATCCCTGTCATTATTTTTAAAAGTACTTTCATATATTTTTCCTTGTGGTTTTTGGTTGCATGTTTAATGATCATAGGTGTCTTTCCAAACATTCTAAGCTCCTTGAAGTTGAAATTCATTTTGAACACAGCAATCAATGTTGGATTGATAATGTTGAATTTTTAATTGGAAAATGAACCATATTAATTAAACTGACATGCACATGCATATTTATGTATCATTCTCTGCCTGTCAGTTGCATCAGGAGCAGATTGGCAGTAGACCCATACTGAAGAACACACGTCCTGTACAATATGTTAGCTATACACTTCACTTGGATTGCCATGCCACAGTTCCAGCATGATCCTCACATGATGCCAGCACTCACTATGATAGAATCTGATATCGTCCTGTCTTTGTCATTCTGTATACTGTAAATATACAGCTTGCCAAATGCATATAATGCATCCACTCATTTTCTCTTGTCAGATGTCTACATTGAACATATTGCATGCAGCCTTTGCTTGACTCTTAGTGCTATGGTTTTCCCACCACAAATGATGAAATACAGCCCTGAAAAGAAAAGAGTCTGCTTAAGCAAACATGAGCACAGATGCTTTTAAACTGCAAAGTAAGCTATTTGGGCTTTGCCACAAATCTGCTTTCAAACCCACTTTAATAAATGTTTTAGAGGGGCTGCATGTTCACGTCTTCAGTAGTCATGACCTATCAGAGCATTTCTGTGGCCAAGTAACCTAATTCATGAACTGAATGTACAGACCATGCCCTCAACTACATGGAATAAAGAGTGGTAGGGGAACTGGATTTGTAGTGGAGGGACTTTTGAGAGCTTGGGCTAAAGTTCTTGGCTTTTGATTTGTACTACATAGTCATGCAACACACTAAAACCCTTGGGTAAGAGCTGTTGAATAATAAAAATAGTGTATGTACAACAAGTTCCAAAAAAGTTGGGAGGCGGTGTAACATTTAAATAAAACAGATTGCATTCATTCATTCATTCATCTTCTTCCGCTTCTTCCGGGGTCGGGTCACGGGGGCAGCAGCCTAAGCAGTGAGGTCC
>JBCNYH010000010.1:8099128-8111600 GCA_039654325.1 Tandanus tandanus
TCTTCTTCTTCTTCTCTCTCTCTCTCTCTCTCTCTCTCTCTCTCTCTCTCTCTCTCTCTCTCTCTCTCTCTCTCTCTGTATTTTTTTGTGTGTATAGAGGCTCTACAAACACTGAACGATAATTTAGCCGGAAGAGCTCATGCTTAGATCTTTTGCTCCTCATCATTATTTAAATCTGATTCCTTGTTAATATGAGGCAGTGTGTGTGTGTGTGTGTGTGTGTGTGTGTGTGTGTGTGATGAATCACACTCCTGCCTACTGCACACAGACTGAAGGGATTTGCATGATAAATAAAAACTGTCATGTTATGCACTAAGTTGCAGTGATGATCAAGTGTGACACGTTCTTAGGGAGTTAATACTCTGTGCTGGTGGATATGGATCTTGGAAATGTCCTGAATCAAACCCATGCATCATGCTCCTCCACTCCACCTCTCCTGGGGAGTGAAACATATCTCTGGGAACAGGGTGCACTAACTGAGGGACTACACAGCAGCTCAATTTCCTCTCTCTCTCTCTCTCTCTCTCTCTCTCACACACACACACATACACACACACACACACACACACACACACACACACACACACGAACAATATGTACAGAGCTTTTCTCCTGAAACACTTCAAGCTAATCTCAAGAGCAAGCAAATTGAACTTCTTTACTCACACCTTTATTTTATCACACAGCCTTCTTCAGATGATGCTGTGAGATTTTATGTCTATCCTATTTTTAAGATAGATGTTGAATCAATTAAAATAAAATACACCAAAAATAATTAGTGTGTGTGTGTGTGTGTGTGTGTGGCAGGTCGTTTAATAAAATCAGTGCAGGAATTTGCTTACAGAGAAATCACTGGGCTTTTTCTCCCCCAGGCATGTAGTGTTATAAAGCTTTGACTAAAATTGAAGGTTGGCAGATTTAAAGTCTGTTGATCTCAGTGTTAGCAGTTCGGTGAAGCCTATAATTTGTGTGTGAGGAGCCACCGAGCAGCTGTCGTTGTGTTGCTGTTGTGAGGCAGGCAGTGAACAGTCGAAATATTAATACGAATCTCCACACAACACAAATAACAGGAATTGAGTACAGGCATCTTTGCACACGTTAATCTAGTATACTAATTTATAGGAACATAGTGTCCTAAACAGTAGATTAAATGTGGAATTGAGGCAGATGCTATCCTGATAGTGCATGAAGAACTGCAGTGAGGACTACAACATAAAAAAAAATGTAGATTTCACTATATAAAGAGAAAGGATGATGCAGCGGGCATTCTCTTTTAAGTAAATTTAGCTTGCTGCAGAGAGGCATACACCATTTTGCAGGATTGATGGTAATCATGGCTGCACTGTGGCATAGTCATTAGCACTTTCTGATCACAGTAAGATGATCCTGGGTTCAAGCCCCATGCCCGGTGAGGTCGTTTCGTGTTTGTCGTGGTTGTCTCTGAGCGCTCTTGGTTCCTCCTACAGTCCAAAGACATGCATATTTGGCTAATTGTATATTCTTAAATGCCCCTAAATCTGAATGTGAGTTTGTCGGTGTTGGCCCTGCGACTCTCTGGCGAGCTGTTCAGGGTGTACCCTGAAGTTGGGCTCCAGCCTCACTAATTAAGAATAAAGCGGTTCGGAAAATTAAATGATTGAAATTGATACTAACCACTTGCTGTTCTTTTGCAGTGTGCTGCCTTGGTTGGGGAAGACCAGCCCCTCTGCCCTGACTTACCTGAACTGGACCTCTCCGAACTGGACGTCAGTGATCTGGATGCAGATGGTTTTCTGGGTGGACTCAAGTGGTACAGCGACCAATCAGAAGTTATTTCCAGCCAATATGGCAATGAGTCATCCAATCTGTTCGAGGTAAGGAAGGCCTTGTTTTGCGATGCACTTTATATTTTTTGAAGTAAGGGATGTGAGTAGATATGTGCAAGCGGATATTGGATGTGTCTGTCCGATTAGTGCATCAAACTTAAGGTCTGGTTTGAGATAGTGGAAACTTGATCTATCTGGACACAAGAGTGTATGGTGCTAGAGTACTAGATTATAGTAAATGCTCAATTCTTTGAAAGCTTTGATAATTGGTTAACATTGGTTCAACAGCTGTATATGGGTTTTCAGTCAGTTGCTACAAAGTGAAGCTGACGAGAAATTGATGACGTATTCTGATAAACAACCAACCTTTGTCCTGCTTTTGTAAATGGTTGTCGTGGTTTTCCAGTTTGGATGTGGCATTGAGGTGTGAAATGCTGACATATAGCAGTGAGGAAGCACTGGGGTCAAGGGAACACTAGGGACTCAGAAACTGTTTCCAAGAGATTTGTGATGTATTCCGTATTTGTTACATTGGTAACAATCACAACCCACCTATTATATTTATCATTAAATTTATAGATGTACTAGCCTGTTTCATTGGTCACCTGAATAGAATGGGTTTAATTTAGTGATAAATAACCTATAAATAAATAAAGACCTATGATACCTATAAATAAATCTGTTCTGCTAGTGGATAGTCCTGGAAAAAAGCTCAATGCAATACATAGTCAAAAAATATTGAGTATGTTTTTTACTGAGGCGGTTGTGAAATGAATATTTGAAAGCATTTGAAATGAATTGTAAATAAACATTATTTCTGTTTCTGATTGTGGGTGGAGAAATTGATAGCAACCTCTGAGCATCATCTCCATCTCCACTGACCTACATATTAACTGCCACTCTTGAAGCCTTACAGACTTTAACGGTTATCTTGCCCTCAGTTCTTCTCTACTCTTTGAGAGCACATTACCAGCAGCCCCAGCTGGTAAATCACACGTGACAGCATCTAAACCAGGCTGGCCCATTTCAGTGCTGTCATGTCATTTCAGAAGAGGAGGTGGTTAAAGCTTTACGCTTGTTATTCTCTAGCATTTCCATCACTCACACAAAAAGCAAAGTCCAGAGGCAAAGAAATGTGGCAGCTAAAATGAAGCAGCAGAGGTGCTGGCTAACGGGCTAGTTCATTGCACTCTTATCTGTGGAGATTGACAGGAGAAGATGATAAGGCTGCCATGCTCTTCGTCACTGATGATCGGTAGTGAGGGAGGGTATCTACGACGGGGGGGACTTCTGATAGGGGGCTGTGTATGCTTTGGCGACTTTCAATTGCCGAGAGGAAAGCAGAAAGATCGTGAGGGTGGGTAGTGAATAATATCTTAGAGTGTGTAGTGTCCAAATGCACAGTATCAGCGCAGGGGTCATGGAGGGACCAAGAAAAGCGTGCAAGTACTGCTGATTGTGTGTGCTTCTGCGTATGCACTTTATCACAGCTTGCAAACAAGAAGAATATCAGTGCAGCAAGATTAGATGTCACTGAAATTGGGAATATTTTTGATGTCCTCTGGGACTCGTACACATTTAATAGTGCAGTAGGGCTGCCCCATCCAGGCCTGATATTGAGAAACAGCGATGAACAAGCCCTGCAGCAGTGTTTTAGGGCATTACTGCCAGCTCTGATGCATGTGCACTGCCGAAATTGGCCTGTGTGGGTCACTACAGCACTCAATAGCAACATCAAGACAGGTTAATAAATGACCAGCTCTTGTGTAAAGTGAATTGGCAGAACTTTTTCATCCTTCCCCCTGCTCCCATTCAAACCCCGGGCAATGTTTTTTTAACCCGCCTGACTGCAGTGTAGTTAATGGGTGGCCTGCCTAGTCTTCTGGTCTTCTGATGTCACACAATCTCTCTCTCTCTCTCTCTCTCTCTCTCTCTCTCTCTCTCTCTCTTTCAGAAACGCACCACACACTCTCGGTCTCCTCCCCACATTCCTCTGTGGGCCGTATGTGTGAAGCGTATTCAGCGAAATAATTTATTTCATGTCTTGATCTTTTCTGACATTTTTACTTCGTGCCTCGTTATTGCAGGGCTGTGTGCAGGCAGATGAGTGAGAGAGATAGCAGGCCATGGCTGGCTAGTGATTGTGGGAGTGTTGTGTCGAGCATTGGCTCTCAGTGCTGGTTCAGCCCCCGGTTATCAGGTGCATCTCTGCAGCTCAAATATTCCTAGGTGTGGTTCAGAAGCCTTCTTCCTTTGGTGCAGAACAAATGTGCGCCAGCAAGGGGGTTCTCCCAGCAGCCCCTCTCTGGGGAAGCACTTGATGGGGTCTATATACAGTACAGTATATTTAATATATACTGCATGTGAATGGAGTGATCTGATTGGTTTGCTATCTCAGAATAATTAACAGATATGCACTGAAGGCGCGGTGGATTCTGCTGAACAATTCCCGAGACAGCAACATCCACTGAGCTTGAGGTGCGTAAATGTTTTAGTATATACTACACAGGAACAAAAGCAGAAAAAAGTGACTACACTAAAATGAGATTTTTGTAGTTTTTTAATTTTATTTCTTTTAAATTATGACAGAGAGTGTTTGTCTGCCTCACGCTAAGAATGTCCCAGGCTTGGCGAGGGCATTTCTGTGGAGTTTGCACGCTCTCCCCATGCTTGGGTTTACTCTGGGTACTCCGGTTCGAATGGTCGTGTGTGTGTCTTGGCTCTGTGATGAACTGGTGAGCTATTCAGGGTGTACCCCGCCTTTGCCCAGAGTGGGCTGAAATAGGCTTCAGCCTCCCCGTGACCCTAAAAGGATATCACTGAACGGTTCTCTTGACATTCCTTCTTAGAGACTATTCCGTGATATCCACCTCATCTTTGGTGAATAATTCTTATATATACTACTGGACAAGATGAGCATGTTCATGTTTAATGTTTTATGGTTACTGTACTGACAGTCTTGTGTTTTGAATTTTTGGTGCTATTTAGCAGTCTAGCAATCCACATTTCTAATGTACAGTAGAAAATTTGTACATGCTAAGATAATATTTCCATATATGTTTAAATATATTTAAATAAGGAAAAATCTAGCTTATTTTTACAAGAATGGTAAATGAGGATTACATTTTCACAGAAAAGAAAGCATGTGTAGTGCACAGTGGCAGCTGATGATTAACTCAGGAGTGCTGATGTTGTTTATGTTTGAGTCGTTTGATGGGGCACTTTGATGTGTTCACCGAACGTCAGTGTTGCTATCAGTCACTAGCACAAAGGACGAAACTGCAATCTGACCATGCTGGACGATGGTGTATAAACCAAGTCTGTGACAGTGTTATAAATTGAGCACCCTTGCTTTCTACTTCCCGTCTTTTTGATTTTGCTATACTGTATTAATCCCGTAGGAGAAATTTTGGCTCTGCATTTAATCCATCCAAAGCAAGCACACACGTAAAGAGCAAGCACAAACACTTGGGCTGCCACACATTATGGTGCCTGGTGAGCAGTTGGGGGTTAGGTGCCTTGCTCAAGGGCACTTCAGCCATGAAGGTGGAGGAAGGGAAGGTATAGCTCATTCTCCGTCCGCCACACATTTTTCCTGCTGGTTCAGGAATCGAACCAGTGACCCTAAGGTCCCAAGCCTGCTTCTCTAACCATCAGTCCTTCTCTAACCCCTTTACAACTTTCTTTATTTATGGGTTTATCCATTTGTTTTCTTTTTTCATCATTTTCAGTGTTTGAGGTCCACACCAAAACCCCACTCTTTTTATCAAGTGGTTTGATGAGGTGCGCATCAGCAAAGATAGCCAAGCTAAGTGACAAAAAAAGACTCTGAACACTGAGCTTGTTGTAGTTACTACAGAACATACTAGGTCTTACAAGCAGGCAAGTCTCTTCAGGTTGATAAAAAATCCTCTGTCTAAGGATCATGGGACAATCCGGATAGCGCTGTTGGATTTCTGTATGTACACCAAATGTAAAAGCGGCATTTAAAAAAAAATAATAATTAATGCGGACAATTTAAAGATCATAATGTATTTGTAATAGAATTAATTTAGACAGTACCCAAGTCTATGTGAGGCTCCAGACTTGCATGCAGTTACCAAAGCATTCTATCCGACCCAAAAGCAGTGCTGACATTTAAGTCAAGGCCGAGAAGTCCCTCTCTCTCTCTGTATATTGTTATAGAGGAGCTGAGTTATTACCCCAGCGTGTGCCCTGGTGTACTTTATGACTGATGTGTTGGCTCCTGGGTGGCCCCTGCTACTGTAGCCAAGCTGAAGTCTGTTCATTGTGCACAGAGAATGAAACACTGCTGGGCTCCACAATATTGCAGCAGCCTTTTATATTGAGGGCACTTGACACCTCATCAAAATAACTGCCCGGCAACTGCCCTACTGTATTAGGTCATCCAATCAGCACTTATTGCTTAGATTTATACTCCCTGTCAAGTTTGGGAACACCATTAAAAATACAGTAATGTCTGCAATAGAAAAGTTCAGTCACAGACCGTACACCCAATCAAGAATTTTTAAGAGGAGCCTGAATGAAAGGTTCGGAAGACTTTCAAGACTTTGGGAAGTTTTTAAAGTGGCCTGGTTAGAACAGACATACTGACTGTATAAAGAAATGTGCTGATGAAGGTTTAGTAATGAATATCGCTGAATATGCAAATAGTGAAGTCTTTTTTCAAACAAATACTTTTTTTTAGAAACTGACGATGAAAAAAAGAGTAAGGAGAACTATGTGCCCGCGACCTTTTGACAGGTGGTGTATAAACAGACACGAATGTGCTGCCAGCGAATGTGCGGCATCGTGACTTGTTCACAATGTAAAGACGCTGCTGTTCATAGGACGCTGCTGTCAAGGAGAATGTGTATGCACGTTTGTGTGCCTAGGCACTGCTCCAGATTAGTCATTAAAGTGGTAAGCCTGCAGAATATCAGATCACATGCAAAGAAACCCAGACGGCGGCAAATTTACTACCTGCTTGTCTTGTCTTTTGTTGATCTATCATATCGACTCCTCTGCTCAATCATACATCAAATAATGGAAGAGAGGATGATTGATTACTGCATATTTCTGCTTCAAGTATACATACGCACGCGCACACACACACACACACACACACACACACACACACACACACACACACACACACACACACACACACACACACGTGCATGCATAGCTACAATACTTTTGGGAAAACAGATGTATGCTGTACTCCGTTATTTGTATTCCGCATCCTGTTATCTGTGTTTCATCAACAAGCATCTAAGAGATGGGAAGTGCCAAGAAAATAGTATTTGCTATTATTTAATGGCATTAAATAATCAGTGCTGTCCAGAGTTATTGGCACCCTTTACAAAGATTAGTAAAAAAAAAAGCGTTAGAAAAAAAAATCCACCTTTTGGTGATGTAGCTTCATCTCACGTTGAACAAATAAGAAAAATCCAACCAGAAATTTATTCAGAAAAAAAAATAAATCAAAAAAATAAATGTTTCATTCATTTATTCATTTTTTTTTAAACCGCTTAATCCTAATTAGGGTCGCGGGGAGGCTGGCACCCATCTCAGCCGACTCTGGGCGAGGGAAGAGTACACCCTGGACAGCTCGCCAGGCCAACGCATGTAAATATTTAATTCATTTGTCATTCATTACTGAACCGCTCAATACTACTAGGGTCATGGGAAGGCTGGGTAAACCACCTCTCTTGATATAGGCGTGTAAGAGTGAGTCAGAGGCAGGATCAGAATGCAGGGACGGTATAGAGAGGTCCATTACTGAGGTGAGTGAAGAAAGGTACTCTGGCAGTTTATAAAGTGATGCAGTTGCTTTTTTTCCAGAATTTTATAGACCTCATTTATGTGAAAAGGGTCAACTCAACTCAATATGAAAAGTATTTGTAGGTGAACCATCCTGAACTCTGCTGACTTTCAATCAGCAAATCCACAATGCACCTTCAAATCAACACTTATTTTCTGTGCATATGCTAAATATACTGTACATATGTGTGGGTGCCTGTTTTTTCTTTCCCTTTTTTTTTGTCCCAGTGTACCAGACTGATATTAAAACCATGTAAGAACCAGCTGAAATGTACTAGAATGCAGGAAACCAGGTGGCATGGTGGCATAGTGGATAGCTCCTCCGCCTCACAGAAAGACGGTCCTGGGTTCAAGTTCGGGCCTTTATTGTTTTTGTGTGGAGTTTGCACGTTCTTCCCGTGCTTGCATGGGTTTTCTCTGGGTACTCTGGTTTCCTTCTACAGTCCAAAAGACGTCCACAGTTGGCTAATTGAACCTTTCAAATTGCCCCTAAGTGTGGATACGAGTCTGAAAGGATGCATGATCCTGCGATGGTCTGGCTGTTCAGGGTGTATCCCACGTTCGCCCAGGGTAGATCCTAGTGCGACCCTAGTAGGATTAAGCGGTTCTGCAAATGAGTAAGAGTTAGTGAGATGTTCTGGTATTTTATCTTATGTGCCCTATCAAGTTTTTGAGGGCCGTTGAAAGAAAAACAGCTCCGCAACATCACAAAACCTCCACCATAATTTACAGCTGGGATTATCTTCTTTTCATTATAGCCATCCTTCCTTTTATACCAAACTCACATCGAGTGTTTATTCGCAAAAAGCTACATTTTTATTCTAAATATATGTATTTTATTTAATATTTATAGTCAAACTCTTCCACAAAATGGAAATCACATTCTGTGAATGCAAGCCTGATGGAAAATGTGTGATATG
This sequence comes from Tandanus tandanus, assembly GCA_039654325.1. NCBI lineage: Eukaryota > Metazoa > Chordata > Actinopteri > Siluriformes > Plotosidae > Tandanus > Tandanus tandanus. Next base: position 8,107,680 of record JBCNYH010000010.1, read on the forward strand.
GTGCTAGATCTGACTGCACATGGTGTTCACCTGAATAAAACATCATTAATTAACATCATATTTTTTAAAAAAGAGCTTGTTTAATTTATGGTTTTATTCTCTGACTGTGGTTTATGATTTGTGTACACAAGAAGTGTGGAAGAGGTTGTTTTATGTTATATGAGCTTGATACTTTGTCATAGAAAGAACAATAAAGTTTAGTAACTGGAATGAGGATTGAAATAATTTTTAATGCATGAAATAGGGATTAAAACATGATGCGTGTGCTGTTATAGGAAAATAATTATCACTGGGGTGGCATGATGCAGCCTGGTGTGAAGCAGAGTTTCAAATACTATGCTGAAGTTCATTATTTTTCCAATAAAAGCCCTTCTGAAAGCTATTTATTCCTCCATACCTCAGCAATTACCCAATGATTGCTCTTTTTCAAAAGAAATTCTAAAATATCAGATCATACCTTTATTAACTTTAATATTATTTATTCTCATCACTCACTGACTCACTTGCTAAATAAATTAGCTTATTAATAAGTATTATTAATATCAACACTATCATTCACTCCCAGTCACTCATTTGCCAAACCGCTTAACATTACTATAGTTGCGGTGAGGCTGGAGTCTAACTCAGCCAACACTAAGCGAAGGCGGGGTACATCCTGAACAGCTCACCAAACCATCACAGTGCCAACACACTCACATCCACACCTAGGTTCATTGTGGAACAGCCAATTATCCTTATTTGCATGTCTTTGGACTGTAGGAGGAAACCGGAGTACCCGGATGAAACTGACACAAATATGGGGAGAACATGCAAATTCCACCGAGAGCACGGGACTCGAGTCCAGGACCTTCTTGCTCTGAGGAGGACATGCTAACCACTTTGCCACTGTGCCACCCAATAGAGAACTTTTACCCAATCACATTCAAGCATTTAACAGCAACTCCCACATATTTATTTGCCTACTCTTGTGCTTGCATGTGGAATAATGAAACAGCGTCATCCATATTTCGCACGGAAAACTCAACCCTGACATCATTTTTGCCACCATTTGTTTAGTTTTTTGTGTTTTCTTTTTTCACTCTCACTAAGTACGTCATTGTTAAGCCATGAAACCTTTGCTCGTTCTGATGATGTTACCGAAGGTCACAGGTTTTGAATAATGGGGGCTGGCTGTTCAGTGTTTATGGCTGCACAATCTGACAGATAACGCATTACTCATATTGGTCTAAAGTCCAAGCTCAGCTTAGCTAGTTAGACACTGTATTCAGAGGCGCCACAAGACCCTGTAGAAGAGATACATCCCGTATTCACTGTGTGTGTGTGTTAGGGAGAGGTGGAATGATGGACATCTTAGAGACGGACGCCTACGATAGGAGACAGCGCAGGAACACGGTAACCACACACACACACACACACACACACACACACACACACACACACATCTACCTACTCTTATGTACACAACTAATAAAATCGTTCAACATTATTATATTATATCCAAATTAATATCATCAACAATTTATCCATCGTATTTTCTGCACTCACTCATTTGCCAAACCGTTTACTCTTAGGGTCATAGGGAGGCACGATCTCAGCCGACACTGGGCGAAAGAGGGGTACACCCTGAACAGCTCAACACACACAACCATTCACACTCACACACACACTCACACCTAGGGGAAATTTGGAACTAATAGGCATATCTATAGACGATGGGAGAAAACCTGAGGTTCCTGAGAAACACTTTATCCTGGGACTTGAACCCAGGAACTTCTTGCTGTGAGACGGACGTGCTAACCACTATGTCACCGTGCCATCCTTGTCTACACTGTGCTTATTTTATTAACTCCCGCCACATAGTGGGGGAAGCTACTGGAATGGGCGGCGTCTGTCCGTCCATCCGTCTGTCTGTCACACTTTGGTTTCTGGACGATAACTTAGGAATGCTTGCTCGGATTTTGATGAAATTTGGTATGCGGATTTGTCTTACAGGTACCTCGCCTGGGATTGGTGCACGCCCAAATCTGCGCATGATTAATGAGCCCGCTGGACTTAATTTATTTAACACAACAGCTTGGTTGCCAGACAAAAACTTGAGAATGCTTGCTTAGATTTTGATCAAATTTGGTATGCAGGATTGTCTTACAGGTACCTCGCCTGGGATTGGTGCACGCCAAAATCTCTGCATAATTAATGAGCCAGCTGGACTTTATTTGATTAACACAACAGTTTTGATTTCGGTTTAAGGAAGATATAGATCCAGTTTAAAATACACATTCCTGGGCAGCGGGAGCTTTGGACCCATGCGGTCTATTTTTTTATTTTTGGAATGTGTCTCACTATACTGTTCTCATTTCTTCCCCACCCCTTTATCTTCAGTCCTGCGTTCTGTTTCTTTTCCTCCTCCCTTTTGTCACTTCTGCAGCACTCTACTTCTATCTATGGATCCCAGATTCTGCTCCATCCATCCTGGCTGCAGGTGTGAAGGCAGCCCCCGTGTTGTCATTGGCTTTCGTGGTGCTGAGTTACAATGGAGGGTGGAGCCTGCTGGGTGTGGGTGGAGGGCTGTTGCTATCAGCAGGAGGTGACATCTGCCTCATCTGGCCTCATCTTTTCCTCCTCGGTAAATAAAAAAAACCTCCAAACTGTACACTCTCAGCGAATAAAGTACAATATATGTACCCTTTAATGGTAGAAAACAGATACCTTTTTGGCCCTCAGTAAGGTACATGTCGCCTTGAGGTTCAATATTTAGCCCTAGGGGGTACATTAGTGAAGAAAATACCTTGGGGAACAGAAATGGACTCCTACTGTAGACCTATTGATTTCTGACAGTGAATTTTTTGCACTGGACATGATGAAATAAAAATAAATAACGTGCTGAAGGTGAAGTGACATCCACCAAGTCAGGTGCTGAGTAAAAAGTGTCACATCAAATACGGTGTTATCTATTGGAAATAAAATGGAATCGGCCACGGTGCCTTTCTGAAAGCATTTGCTTACTGCTGTAGGCGCGTTTCAATGACCCCTGCACAGGGTGCAATGACATTAGTAAACATCATAATTTTTTTTTATTTCTCTTGAAATCGTATGTCTTTTTCCGTTTCTTAACACGTGATCTCAGACTTTTACACTTTCTATGAATCATAGTTACACCACCAACAGAAAACAGACACAGAACCAAAACAGGATGTAAAACAGGTGAATAAGAGATACTAAGCCCATGAGCTGGGGTGGTCTTGCTTGGAAACCTTTATATTCGGCCAAAATGAACTGATAAGAGAAGATAAAACACATCAGATATTCACTAGTGAACAGGCATCTTTAAAGCGCTTAAGGCTGTCCAGGGTGTACTCTGCCCTCGCCCAGAGTCAGCTGAGATGGGCACCAGCCTCCCCGTGACCCTAATTAGGATTAACCGGTTCAGAAAATGATGATGATGATGATGATGATGATGATGAAAAGTGCTTGATTAACTAAATATACATAAAATACATGTATTAAAGCAGGTTTCAATTTATAAAATCTTTTTGCAAAAACTAAAACCTTCAAGATCTCCTAAAAGCAAATGAAAATAATTTGCAAGCAGTAGTAAGAAATTTCAGACCCCGTTGGTACACATAGGTAAGCTCGGTCATGCAAGGAAAACTATCCACAAAACAACTGGCTGCACAAAAGTTGTACTTCGCCTCCTGATGACTCCCTCAAACGCTCCATTAGGACTCATAGTTAGCAATGTCTGCTTCAGCATCATACTGTACATCATATTTCTTGCAATGGTCACCATACATCATACAAGTCCTGTACAAGACACAGCTAGAACACCATGATGTGCCCTAACACATGGAAACTGTTATTAGCAGAAACATGGAGAAAAAAATGATATTTGAGATGAATTATTAATTCAATATCATATCGCTC
>JBCNYH010000010.1:8120023-8140198 GCA_039654325.1 Tandanus tandanus
TGTGTGTGTGTGTGTGTGTGTGTGTGTGTGTGTGTGTGTGTGTGTGTGTGTGTGTGTGTGTGTGCGTGTGTGTGGTGGGGGTGGGGGGGTGTCAAGAGACTTGTATTTTTCGTTAACTACAAGGAGGCATTTAGTGGTGAGAATTTTCTCCAAGTAGAAACTGTTCTGAGCAGGTTGTGGTGTTAGTCTGTGTATGAAATCTTTCATCATCATGCCCGTAATGCAGCACATGCCTTTCCACCGTGCCATTTCTGCTTTTAAAAAGCTTTGGCTCTTGTCACCCAGGGACAAACTGTACTGTGCTCACTGAAAGTATCAGTGAAAGTATCAGCTGAATGGTGTACTATTTGAGGTCAGGACTGAAGCAGGGTGGAGGCACATACATGACCCTATGTCCCTGGCACATTCATTCAAGTACATGACATAGAGAACAGTCCATTCACTTATTTTATGAGGTAACTGAAGCTGCTCATCAGTTGCCCTGTGATACAGAATTCCCATGCCCTTTTAATTCTCCTCTAAGCTTAACCATACTGAGTGAAATCATATACCCTTAAGACCTGAAAGCCGGATTGGACTGCTCATGTCGGCAAATGTTTATTGACATGTTTCTTTAATTATTCTTTATGTTCTTGAATTCTGCAATGGCATAAATTCAGTCACGTTTACAATGACTTCCTGATTCCTAGGTGTTACGTTAGCGCATTAGTTGCTTTGAAAGTAGTACGGGCAATCCAGCTGGGTTATTTTTAGACAGCGTGGGTAATCTCTTCTAAGAGCCCTTTGGGCCCTCTCTCTCTTTCTCTCTCTCTCTCTCTCTCTCTCTCTCTCTCTCTCTCTCTCTCTCTCTCAAACATGGCCGGAAATGCTAAGCCAATAAGCTTTGGGCGTCTGGCTTGCCTGAGAGAGGCAGGGAAAGGAGAAGAGATGCAACCCAAATGCTTCCTGGATTATTTAATAGTTCACCCTTCAGTGAGGAAGGGTTTGGACCTCTGGGTTCCAGGAATGACATTTTAAATCATGGTTCTTTTCAGCAGAATGGAATAGGACATGAAAACATGAGGTAATTTTATTTTGCTGGATTGCATGTGCCGTGAACAAGACATATTTCATGGAGGCTTAGAATACACTTTAGGGCTTCAATCTACACAAGCACTTTAAAAATTTGTTCTTCAATGTATGCAGTGTCTGGCTGTGAAAGCGTATAGCCCCCAAACTATCTTAATATAAGATTAATTGTCCATATGTAGTAAACCATCATCTTGTCCTAATGGAGTCACTGTTGATAGATTGGCTAATGAAGTGTGCACATCTGTTAGAGTGGTTTATCCTTGTCATTGAGGATCCTCAAGTTTAGGAGGTATTCTGTATTCCTATATTGTACTAGTCAAATCCGATTTTCCGTCTTTTTCTGAAAATTCTGATTTCCTCAGAAGAGAGAGAGAGAGAGAGAGAGAGAGAGAGAGAGAGAGAGAGAGAGAGAGAGAGAGATCAGGCTAGAGATCAAGATAACACATTTATTTTGTAATGTATTTCACTTTTGTGCAGTGGTTGAGGGGACTAGCAGCCAACTCTGATAAAATCATTTGCTTTCAGGTGTTTTGCTGGCTACTGTACTCAACACTGAGTGTAAATTGAATAGCGTGACCTTCTGCAGCTGAATCAAATTGACTGCATTTCCAAAAAGATTCTGCAGTTTCAATTATCATAGGCTTGTGATATAGAGAATGTTACACCCTCTGCCCCACCTGCAAACACACACACGCGCACACACACACATGGATTCAAGCAGAGTGGAAGAAGGCGTACCGTGGAGAGGTTTGCTCTTTTAGCCTGCTTAGTGTGCTGGTTCTGATGGTGTTGCTGCTGATATCAGTGATAAATGACAGGCTGCCATGCTTCAGTGCCGCTGATGAGCGTGCCAGCAACTGAAAGGTCAGAGGAAGAGCCGGAGGGTAACGAAACGATCATGACAAGGACACATGCACAAACACGATGTATACATACAAACCGGTGGCATAGTCAGGACTCTTTGTACGCATACACTCATTATTTTGTTAACCATGAAAAACATCAAAATTATTCAATATCCAAGGACGTGAAAATTTGCTTTGAGACACACTGAGTACAGTTTGATTGGTTGCTTTTTAATGCTGTGTATTAATTCTTTTGGTCTGTTTTTATACACATACCATTGATTTATAACTATCATAATAAAAATAGTAACTATTAACTAGCAATTATCGAGTTAAGCAACATTCTTGCTTAGTGGCTATCAAATATTTTGTAACCTGGGACAAAATTCCAAGGACTAATATCAGGTGTGTGAAACTAGAGCAGCGTTTTACTAGTTTGAGTGGAATTCAAGCAACATTTCAGCAAATTTTCAGAAATTAGCAAAATCGTCCATTGTGTGAAGTAAATTATTTAGAGAAACTATACTGATATAAGTGATATTCATGAAGATTAGCTATTTTTGGATACTTGTAAATTATGTGTATCTGTAAAATAATATACAGTTAACATTTTTAACATTTAAAACCTGTGCACTTACCTTAGTTCCCTTAGCTCAGTTACCTTATACAATTATAGCTTGTTTGTGATAACGTGATTATTTTGTTGCTCAAAATCCATGGTGTGATGAAAGGGTCAGATGAACCTGCACACAGTGGGTTTTGTCAGAAAATTGAAACAGGTAGTGGAGGAGATCCATGCAAAATGAATAAATTTGACCAAAACTTGGCCGATTTAGGAGTCTATAGTCTATAGAGTTGACTTTTATGACATCTCTTGGACAGCAATAATAAAAATGAAGAGCAAATCGCAAGCTAATCAATAGTTAAAGACTATTTAACATAATGATGACAGCTAGAATCCCTGCTGAAAAATCCAGCTAGGTTTAACCACTTACCATCTGTCCAAAACACGCCTAAGTGCTAGTTGATGCTACTAATGCAACTTTGTAGACAAACAATTGTTAACCAGTTTTGAACAGTTTAATCAAGTAATCAGGAATCTGGAAAATAACACGATTGATCAGATCAGGTTAAACTCTGGAAGTTATTCGTCTTACATTTTATACAGGATTTTTCAGGAGGGTGGTCAACATTTTTTTTCTAATTGCCTTATTGCTGAAATTCAGAAACTGTTCCCACAGCATTTATCTGTGTTTTGGACACCTAGTCCTTGGTCAGACCAAGCTGTAGTTAGCTGAAGTCCAGTAGTTAGCTGGCTAGTCATCCTCATAAAAACAAACACAGACAAAAGACACAAACCAGGGTGGTGATATGGAGGAAACATAGCTTCATTTGAAAAATTATTACTCTGTGGTGTTTGTTCTACAACTAGTGTTTTGCAGTTTCAGCTAGCGAGCTATTTCCTGGTAGCTAAAAAGCTGGCTAACTAAAACTGCAAATCATAGCTAACCATGTTTCCTGAAATGTGAAAAATACAGACCCTCATTGTCTGTTTTTGTTTGTTTCAGTTTTAGCAAGTTACTGGTGCAAAATCCAACATACTGCTATATACTGGTACATTGAAATGCTGTCTATGCTACTGCTACTAATGCAACATTGCAGACAAACATTTGTTGACAAATTGGAAAATCATTGACAAGCCAAAATAACTTGATTGAACACCTATACTGGAACATCTTATACTGGATTTTTTAGTAGGGTGGTCAGCAAATTTTTTCCCTGGATATGTAGCTAGCAAAAGAACTTTAGCCTTACCACTACCAAAGTAATCACTGCAGCATGTAGCAATTCTGTAAACAAGGATTTCTTTTAACAATGAAATGAACTGTTCCTACATAAAAGTTATATAATGAGCAATAAACAGTAAACTCAAGCAAGTCTATGTTTGATGTAAGCAATCTACAAAACTGCATCAACTCTCTCAGAGACAGTGGTTCTTTTTATGAAGGAGTTGGTTTATAACATTTTCTCAGTTCTTTTTTTAAATCAGGGAAATAGTCTATCAATTAATATGGTACTTTTTTGGATGACATACAGACCACAAATATTTCTTTATAGTATTTAACTGACTGGGGTTGGGATGGGGTATTTGCATGTACTTGCTAGTATTCGTAAATGCAAAATGCGCACTTTTCAGAAGACAAGATTTGTATAGCCAGACAGCAACAAAAACTTATTTCTCTATTGCCTAATTTTAGTCACAGTTTCCCCCCTCAGGATGTAACACAGCCCTTACTACATCAACCAAAACTGGTGGTATTTGTTGTCTTCTACAGCATCAATTAAAATCTGTAATTACAACAAAAGCCTTTCTTTGGGTACGTGCCAGGGAGGTTGTGGCAGACAAAAAAATAGAGCAGTAATATGTCTGAATTTTCAAATATTACCCTTTATTAGACCATTAAAGCTACACAGAGGGATAGCTGCAAAGATTTCATTTGCATTTCCATTTTGAATTATGTGTGTGTTTGCCTTTTAATAATGTTGGTTTGTTTTTCTTTTTGATCTCTATTTCTTTCTTTCTTTCTCTTTTTCCCTGTGTCTGTAACTGAGGACACAAGGCTAGTGTGTGTGCAAGCAACTAAATCTCTTGACTCTTCTTGTCACAGGAGATCACTAAATGTCGTCAGAGAAGGTGGGTAGAAGACTGTGACTGCCCTCGAGGCTTGAGGGTTGTCTGTCTTACACACGCACACATACGCATACACATACTAACCTCGAAGCACACACTGGATCTCTGTGTGTGTGTGTGAAATTATACTGTTTTTCCCTCTCTGTTTATGTTTATGATATTGTATCATTCAGATGTGCCACTCATATTGACAGTGAGTGAGACGAGTAGGTAAATGAACACCTCTGGCTGTGTGTGTCTTTTAAATTTGCCTCTTGAAAATGCTATTGACACTAATGGAGTGGTCCAATAAGCAATCGGGCTGCTCGTCAATATGTTTGACTGGTGAGAATTACTCCACGGCTCACTGCTGGGCCCTTTTTCGCTTTTAAGTTTATTAGAACGAGAAATCTGTGCTATGATGATTTTGGTCAATGTGTCTTTTCAGGCTAAAAGAGAATCGCATTAGAGTTCATGTCCAGCAAAAGGAGTGGAAGGGTTGGGCTTTTAATGCTCTGAGCGTTATGAAAAGTTAATCCATGAGATAGCCTGTCGTGATCATTGCCTCTGGAGCTTGCATGCATCAGTGGCCGGCTTGCAGGATCATTTGCAGGGGAAATGAGGTCTGAAATAGTGCTAGTGATTCCACTGGCCGAATCCTATTTTTGCAGTTGACAGATGAATGCTATGCCATTTTGTTGCATGTGCTGTGACATTATCTGCTAGACGCATTAGAATGTGACAGATTATATAAAATGACCAGGATTCACTCTTCATTCTAGAGCTCGATTGTTCTGCTTGCAAGAATCACGTTTTTTTGTACTTATCTAACCTGAGATGCTTTCTATATCAGATTTTCTTCTTTCCTAATCTGCCTTGTCTCCCACGCAAACTCCGCTTAAGTAATGGTGCTATGACCAACCATTGTTCTGTGAGCCGTTCGCATATTGCTTTCAGTGACTTTGATTTATTTGCTGTGAAATCGGGGGGCAGGCTAATAACACAGAATGAAATTATTTGTTTATCAGATGTAATGTACTTTCTCAGGGGGTCTGAAACACTGTGACTCAATCCGCGTCGCACATGAATATTTTTGCTTGTGATTAGCTGGTGTGTCAACTTAGTTAACCCCATCTGTGTGTGTTTGTGTGTGTGTGTGTGTGTGTGTGTGTGTGTGTGTGTGTGTGTGTGTGTTTGTGTAAGAGAGAAGGAGAGAGAAAATCTGTAAGAGATAAGAAATATCTTTTGTAGAAACCAATAATCATTTGTATTCTTTTATAAAGCCACAGCAAAGGGTGTTGCTTGTAAAACTCTTGAGAAAGTCACATAAATTTTATTACCTTTTGAATCTACTATGTGTGGCTGTAGTCATGCATAATACAAATGTAAGCACAACTTCCTATGGCAGCTTGCTTCAATTTTCTGTTTGTCTCGGGGTGCAGGAGCTTATTTAGGAGTGTGAAAAACATTGCCTATTATCAGTGGCATGACTTGTATCTCTGCACACACAATGGCTTGGGTGGAACCCAATAAAAGAGTTAAAGCAAGGACGATTTCAAAGACAGCCTGTCTGATAACAAAAGGGCTCACCTGATAATGAACGTCTCATAAGCACTGCCTCACCTCTGAAGCAAAGGCACACGGAGGAAGTGGAGATAGAGCGAAAGTGCCTGCCGCTTGCCAGCATTTTTTATGGCTAATTGAAGCATTCAGAGTAAAACTGCCATGAGCTGCACCCTTTAGAATTGAAGCAGGTTAATATATTGTGATCCTGCAGTTAGCCCAGAATTGCTAAGATCTTTTTAATTCAGCGAGGCTTATTAAAAAGGATAGGAAAACAATGTTCGCTCCAGTTTTCTTTCTGCCTGGCTTTATTATACATTATCCTCATTGGGTGATCGATCATTAGGTGATCATTGGATCTGTTGGCATGATTCAACTCTCAGTGCTTTTAATTGTGCATTACAGTTGAGTCCCCTGTTCTCATTTCTTAGACACAGTATTACTAGCAATGGACAGGACTTTGAGCTAACTGTGCTGTCATGCTAATTATGACAGATATTTTTCAACAGTCCAGATAGTATACCTCAGCATTAAATTATGATCCTCCTTTTCTGTCTGTGAAACAAGACACTTTTAGTGCCTGGTGCCTGGATTTGTGATATGTGAAGGAGAATAGGTCAAAGTATGGCCTAGATCCTGCAGATCAAATTCCGTGTCTTAATATGAGAACCTCATCTTTTTTTATAGCTCCAGAAGTTAAATATTAGTTTGGAAACTTTGAACCAAATCTAAACTAGACATCAAGCCATATTTGAAATACTCCTGAAGGATTTCTGATAGTATTGATACAAGAGGAACAATTTTCAGATAAAATTATGGATTTTGTATTGAACTGCTTGAGATTAGCAGAACTGATAGAAAGCCCTCAAACACTTTACTAATTCTCATGCAATCATTTTCCTTAAAGCATTTTTATCATAGATACATTAGACACATAGAGGCTCCATTGTATATTTGGTTATCTCTGAAATGTCATCATTTTCTGTATTAAATAAGGATAAGGCCAGTACATCTCAGTGAAGCTCCATATGAATCGAAGATGTGGTGGCCAGTGGCTCATCAAATCCTACTGCTATCAACTCTTGTGGACATCTAACTAGGGACCGAGAAGTAAAATGGCCTCTGTTTTGATTTCTCAGAAGCTGTTCCCATGAGGATAATGTCATGCAGGCACTGTAATATATTCAGCTATGAATAAAAAGAGAATCAAATAAGGTGATGGTTGCACATGGGATACTCGCTATCGGCAAGCGATGTTAATCCTCTGGTGTATATAAAAAGATTTGTTCTTGTTGGGGATGCATGCATCATGACCCATGGCAGTTGGGGTGTTTATCTTTCATGGTTGTTATGTCCCATGGGTTTTGGCAGTGGAACTTTCAGTGTCTGTCACAACTCCTCCTCCTCCTCCCCTGGTGCTATTCCTCAGTTACTGCCCCTCCCATGTTACCATGATCACTACACAAGGAAATTGCCTCAGCAGTACAGATTTCCTATATTTGAGATAATTGGGCATTTTCATTTTGAAGTTTTTTCGGCACTGGGTCGTCTATATTGTGACTTTGCTAGCACTGCTTAAAAATATCACATTCATTTAGCATTAGTGGATTATCTCAAATTCTATGGATTGTTCAGCTCGAGTCAGCTCATTTCTGTGGAGATGAAGTTAAATACTAAAGCAACTTCAAGTTTCCTTCCATTGTTCCCCCTCCTTCTCCTTCTATTTCCCTTGGTAGTTGCTGTGTGTCAGCCCAGTTAATAGGTTTCTTTTGGGAGATATTATTTTGGTCCAGTAAGCTGCATGCTTAATGTATGACTGACAGCACTGACTCATGTGGATAAGGCAATTTGTAGTTGAAAGAAATTTCAGTGCACACTTTTCCATATAACACTGAAGCAAAAAAGCCCTCCATATTCTACTAACAACAGCAGAGTAGCACCCCTCCCTCCTGTGGTCATGCGAGCACAAAGCAAGGCAGAAATCGACTTTTCCAAACTAAACTGTTCCATTTTCTCCCTCTGTTCTTTTTCTTTTCTCTTTCCTTTGCCACTTTCTAAGAAGATAGATGAAGAAAATGAGGCCAACTTGCTGGCAGTGCTCACAGAAACACTGGACAGTATCCCCGTGGACGAGGACGGATTGCCTTCGTTTGAAGCCCTGGCAGATGGGGACGTGACCAACGCCAGCGATCAGAGCTGTCCCTCCACCCCTGATGGCTCACCATGCACCCCAGAGACAGAGGAGCCCTCCTTGGTAAGGCTTCCCTCTGCTTCTGCCTGTTTCATAATCCCCTCCAACCCCAAACCATGTCCATCCTTCTCATTCTTTCTTTCTTTCATTTGGCATACTGTGTATTTCTCTCACTCTCCCCTGCCTGGCCCTCACATACACCAGATAAGGAGCTGCTTCAGGCCTGTGACCAAAAACGGGTACGAGTGCTGGAGGCAGCCCCTCTGGCAGGCTGAATGCCATGGCTGTGTTCAGTACTAAGCCATGCAGCACAAATGAAACAGCAAATTATAGTGCATGTGTGTTCATGTTGTTAATCATTGTATACTGTTTCTGAAAGTCTCGTCTTATGGGCCAACAGACCACATTGAGCATTATGTACAGAGAAAAAAATGTTTAAAAAACAAATGTATTGAAAAATTGTATTTAAAAAATTAATGGGAAAAGATAAAAAAATCATTAATGGGCTCCAGTAAAAAGTTAGTAGTATTTTTTTTTACTGTGGATCTTCCAGTATTACGTTAGCATACTTGGTCATATTTTACTGTAGGCCTCATGGGTGCTCATTACCATTGTCCATCATGTCAAATCTGTATTCTGTAGTTACACATAGCAGGCATGTAGTTTCAGCATTTAAAGTACTTCTGGAGGTCGATGTATTATAATACCCTGAATTATGCTCAGATATAAAATAATTGTATCTGAAGATAACCAAATGTATTGAACAACAAATCTTAATTAATATATTTTGCATTATAAGTTTAATTACATTAATTACATTAATTAAATTAATTAAATGTAATTAAATGAATATATTTTTTTCTCCAGTTTATTTCTGTTAATGAATACAGTGCGAATATTTCTTTGCTTTTTTTGTAGCTAAAGAAACTCCTTTTGGCTCCACCTAACTCTCAGCTGAGCTATAATCAATACCCAGGTGGTAAGGCACAGAACCATGCAGCCAGCAACCACAGGATACGACCAACACCTGCTGTTACCAAGGTATCTACCTGCCACATTCATCATCAAAGTCATGTTCTATTATTCTACAAGTGTTTCCTTTTCCATATTTCTCTTGCTCCCTCTTCTTAATAAGTCCATATTTTCTCCTCTCTATTTTATTTGCAAACTGTGTAAATGGACTGTTTTGGGAAATATATTTTGAAGAAACTCTGCAATAATTTAATCCAAGATTTATTGCACAAAACATATTTTGAGTACACTGCATTTGTGTACTACACTGAAACGGCACAATCTCATTATCTCTAATGAGATAACTCTATGACACTATCTCAGGATTAAAAACATTATTCCGAGTTGATAGTGCTTGAATCAAAACAGTCACTTGGAGCAGACAGAGACATCACTGTTGGGCTTAAAAATGGAAAAATAAACCAGTTAGTTTGTTTTCCTTGTGTTTACACATCGTTAAGGTTTGAAGGAGTGTAAAAATCCAGTTTTATGAAGCATGATTTACTTAGCTTCTGTAGGGTATGTACTATACTTTGCATGAATAGGCTTTAAAAGACACTGTATTTCAGAGTGTGCACAGCTCACCTGATCTGTCTTTGTCATGGAAAAATATATACATAGAAACTATAAAAATCTTGTTCTAGTTTTCTTTTCTTTATGTTTCCATGTAGCATGTGATAAGCTCTGCATGGGAAAGCTTAAAACATACCATTAGCGGCATAGCACTTAGCAAGGCTTGAGGCTTGAGTTCACTTGAGCTAATTATATAAATATAAACTATAAAATTCTCATTTTACTTTTACATGCTTTTCTTTATGTTTCTGTGTAGTACATACTTTAGAGTTTAAAATCACATTTCTCTTAGCCTATCTGATTATTATTATAAATTTGATTAGTGGCCTATATTTGTTTTATCTCAGTCATTTACATACATTGCACGCTGTCCTCCCACATACCTTCACACAACTGTCTTTAAGGGAGTTAATTTTCTTTAATGACTCCTCTGTTTTTGGAGCACTGTACATGGTTGACTCTCAGAGGACAATGAGCTGTTTTCCTCCTACCACCAGAATGCAAAACTCACAGGAGCTATCCTGCAACCTCTTAATTAAAATGATAGGCAATTCTTGCTCACATTGCTGTGTGCAGAGGCAGCATCACAACTGCACTGACTTCCTGTTTTATTTTTCCCTCCCCTTCTTTTCCCTCATGCTTTTTGTATATCTCTCTCTTACTCCTATTCTTTAGACAGACAACCTCTGGAACAGCAAACAAAGAGGGGTCTGCTCCCAGCCAAACCGGTTGGTGAGACGCCCATGCACTGAATTGCTCAAGTACCTCACTGCCAGCAATGATGCCTTCCAGACAAGAGCCAGTGAAGCCAAGAGCACCTGGTCAGGCTGCGACAAGGACAGGGGTGGGCCTGGCACTTCATCCTGTTCCTCATCTTCCTCTCCATCTTCTTCATCTACTTCGTCCTTCTCCTCCTTGTCGTCCTGCTCCTCCTCCACCGCCTCAAAGAAGAAGCCCTCCTCTGCCTCCCTGTCAACGCAGCAACAGCAGCAGCTGGCAGTGCAGGCCCAGAGAGGTGAGAGCCAGGCAGCTGGGGCGTATAGTGTGGCTGGTGAGGGGGCAGGGCAGTGGCGGCGGTGTACACAAGGGGAGCAGTCCACCCCTGTTGTGCCATCCTGTGGAAGTGGCTGTAGCCACGCCTGCTCCAGTGAAGAGGGGAGGCCACTGCAGGCTGCTGACACAGGCAACCTGGCTGCCGCCCGCTTCATTAGGTACATGCACTCTTACTCTCTCCCGCCTAGAGAGATGGGTCGCGCAGGCAGCTGTGGCTGTTGTCTTGAGGCGGGCGGCTGGACTGGGGCCAGCCGTGCTGACAGGCACATCACAATATCTATTAGGAAGAGGAGGCAAGAGCAAGAGCATCCCATGCTCAGCCAGCTGCTGACCTCCAAGCGTAGGCCAGCCCGTTATCGGGCCCACCTTAAACTTCCCAGTGTGTCCCAGACAGACAAGCAAGATCCACCCAAAATACCTCCTAGAGGAAAAAGTTGGGATGGGTCCATAGTGAAAGATAATCAGGAATATCAGATCATAAACTCAGTTCCAGACTTCCAGGAACCTAGACTAGCTAACTCATCAGATTTTGAGCATTCAACCCTGGCTGACTTGGACTTAGAAAGTTTGTTATTGAAATTTGAGCAGGATATAGAAGGGTTTAAAATAAAAGTGGGGCAAAATGGGGTGGATGTTCATGATGATGTCTTAGGCAGCCCCCTGTCATTACCAGGGAGCTTGCCAAGTCCACTTTTCCAAGACTCTTTAGTTCCAGAGCACACCCCCTCCACCGTACAAGAGCAGAACCCACACAGACAGACAGACTGCAGGCACCGCGATGACCAGGTTCCACCACCGTTAGGTAATCATTGCTGCATCCCTGCCCTGTGTCTCTCTTCTGCCTCTCCTCCTTTAACTGCTTCCCAGTTTGACTACAGACTAACCCTGATGCTAACAAACCAGTTTTACCCTGAAATACAAAATATACAGCTACTTGCATAATTCATTCCAAAGGGCAGCACTGTAAATGGGTTACAGTCAAAATAAGTGAGCTAGAAACAAAACACTGAGTTTCTCACAAACACAATTGGAGTTGACCACGATTTAGCTTTGAACAAGAAAAATGTTCAGTCTCGGGCAAACATGGCTGCCTTGACATAGTTATCTAATTGAGAGACATTCCCCTAGCTGTAGTCGAAGACAGTCGCAGCCTCAGGCAACTGCACATGCTTCCTCGACTCTTCTTTCTTCACCTGCTTTGGTTTAAAATGCATGCCAAATATTTTACTCCTCCTTTGGGTTTACACCATTGCCATTTAATATATGTGTGTTGTTTCTTTTCCTTTTCAACTCATTTTATTTTTTATTTACCTCTTTCCTATTTTTTTTTCGCTGTCTGTCGTTCTGTGTTGTGGGGAACTTTCACATGGGTTGGATGTCTGGACACATGCCATCACTTCATTTTGCCTCAAAAAAAACCAACAACCAAACAAAAAATTAACAAAACAAACAAATGACGGGGTCAAGTTCGAACAAAATTAGATTCCTTTTAAATTGTTGGCTGGATAAAAACTCTAGCCACTATGTATTGGGTTGGGAAAGCCACATCAACAGTGTTAATGAGCAAAATCTAAAATTTATTTGTAGATGGGGACCTGATATCTTTTAGACGCAGTGTGACCTAGTTAATTAATTACCCATGCTCCTTTGTGTTCTACAGCCAAACCAACCACCTTGCCACTTCCTTTGACCCCAGAGTCTCCAAAGTAAGTGAGTTTTTCCACCATTCTTATAGAGCAGACAAAATCTGAACTAAAACACGAAACAAAAAAAAAAGCGATCTAAAACGACAATGAGGCATTTTTTTTTAGATTTCATTTTCATTTGTAAGACCACTCAATCATTTAAACATGCATCTTTCACCAGTATTATATCAGTTCCTCTTTATGTGTTACAGTGACCACACGGGATCTCCATTTGAGAACAAGACCATTGAACACACACTGAGTGTGGAGATCTCTGGAACCCCAGGTAGGCAAAGAAAAATTTCCTTATATTTATACCATCCTGCAGCAATCGCTAAACAGTTCCTCTTCCTCGTAATCAGTCAAACTTCATGAATATAATTGGCCAAGCTCTCAAGGGCTGGAGAGATGACATACATTCACCCTCCTGTCACAGAAAGCGATCACCAGCCAATCATGGGTGTCTCTGAGCCCAAGAGGGCAGGTAGCGCTTTCATTCCAAGTATGTTAGGCTACCCCTAAAAATGCACATGTAAACAGTTTGTAAAAAGATGCGGGTGTCAGCATCACGTGTGATGTGCCTGTCTATGCCTTTTCTTGGTTGGCGGCGGTCGTATAATAGGTAGGCAACACTTGAAGGGTTGGCTACAACTAAATTAGGGGAGAACAATTCGGGAGGGGTGAGGGTAGTGCAACAGTTTTGAGAGTTCGGTATTTATGGGACTGGTGTTATTTGCCCCATGGGGTCAATGGATAGGCATAATTACTATCCAGTATATATTATTAATAAAGAGCAACAGTGCACTCTATACATGAAATGTAATTAAAGCCAAATCAAGTGAATGTCAGTTAAGGCTAAACACAAGGTTTCAGCAGTTCTTCTCCTTTACTGTCTCGTTTTCCATCTCAGTGTAAATCATTCAGGTAATTATTCCAGTAGCCCCCATGCAGAGATTAATCACTGCTGGTCAATAAAAAACAAAATGGCTGCCCTTTTCCTCTCCCAGTGTGTCAGAATGAATGGGCCATCTAATATTCATTTACCATGTACCACTGAGGAGTAGTTGCTGTGTACAGATTTGATCTACCCAATGAGATTCAATGTAACACAGGATGAGATGGGAATATAGGTTTGTCTAAGTTTATTTTTGTTTGACCTTGTTTAAAGATATGACTCTTGTCTACTAAATAAAATTCAATAATAAAATAGTAATAATAAAATTAAATATACTTGAATTTTACAGTAGGGGGTGGCACAGTGGTGTAGTGGTTAGCACATCTGCCTCACAGCAAGAACATCCTGGGTTTGAGTCTCGGGCTCAGCGAGGGTGTTTCTGTGTGGAGTTTGCATGTTCTCCCTGTGCCTGTATGGGTTTCCTCTGGGTACTCTGGTTTCCTCCCACAGTCCAAAGACATATACATCAGGCTAAATGGCTGTACAAAATTGCCCCTAGGTGTAAATGCTTGTGTGTGTTGGCGCTACAATTGACTGGTGAGCTGTTCAGGGTGTACCTCGCCTTCACCCAGAGTCGGCTGAGATAGGCTCCAGCCTCCCCTCAACCCTAATAGGATTAAGTGGTTTGGCAAATGAATGAATATATGAATATACAGTAGATTACAATTCAGTTACCTGGTGTTAGGAGCTAAGTTTTGTGTCTGTTTATTGGACATGAGTGTTTCTCCTAGCCTTAGGCAAACTCCAGCTCCATTTCATACTAAATAGAGATATAATGCATGCAGTCTTATACTCGTCTCCATGTTGCACATCCGAGATCTCTGGTTATTAGATTAAAGCATTCATCAAGGCAAAACCTCCGATCCACTTCTTTCCACTTTAAGATTAGTTCTGTCCTGTTGCACATTCCCAAGGCCTACTTTGAGCACTCCATGCTGAGATAATGCGGAGCAATGTGGAGAATAATTGCTACATCAGCTGGATAATATTTAATAAGTTATAAGCATGTCTTGCAGAGATATTTTAGTCAAACTAAATGTTCATCTAGCCAGCAAAAATCATCACATTTACTTCCTGAAGTTCTGTAGCAGTGACAGTTTTTGACAGAGTTTTAGCTGTGCACCTTCAGAGTATGTAGAGAGTAGGTGTTTTAATACTGCTCCCTAATCTTCTCCTCTCTAATAGATTTATTGTGGGCTGCTGGTGCCTTAATTATAGTAGCTATGGCACCCAGTGCACTCAGCATCTTACTCCTTGCATGGCTTTTTTGATTACTATGAGGATCAGCTATGTAAGCTTTTAGTAATATTTCATCCAAAGATGCGTGTGCATGTTGTACCTGGGTGGAAACAGATAGACAAAAATTCCTAACAAAGTGCACAGTTTTATGATTCTTAATGTCCATGTAACTAACTGCATATTTGTTTCTAACTTAAGGTATCTTATTACATGGCTCATTTGAATACTGAATTCTGATTGGTCAGTTTGTTATTTCCTTACCACACATTGTTTTTAAATATAGCAGGCTGTTGCTGGTGGAGGCAATACATTTTTTTAAAGAATTAACCTTGTAGAAAGTGGCATAATGTTTATCCTGATATAAACCTCTTCAGAGAGGTTCAGAACCCCTCTGTCACATGTCGGGGACGTGTTTTCCCATTAATGACCGGTTAACTGTATTTTATATACTTATAAAATGTATGTATTATACTATTCTTTTCACATTGCTTTGCCAAGTTGGTGTTTCACTCATACATAAAAAATTTATTTTGGAATAGAAAGAGTGGCTATCCTCAAGTTATACTTAAGTTTCAAATTTGTGTAATCTATTTAATGATAATAATAAAGATCCTAAATAATTACTAATCCCGAGTGTGATCCCATGACAATAAGAAGCATAAATAGTGTCAACCATAGAAGACTCAACTATGAAATATATTTCTAGGTCTTTTTCAGACATGAGAAAGACATAGAGTAGTGATAAGAAGGAGCATAGAGAGGATTTAGTTGTTTGTGTAAGTGCATTAACAAAGTTGTAAAGTGGCACATTGCTGGATTTCTCATATAAATGCCATCTGGTGCCACATAAATCAATTGGGACTGCCATGGGGGGATGAGGTAGCAGGGCCAAGGAGAATAATACATTCCCCAGCAGCCACCATGCTCTGATTCTAAATTCAACAGCATGCCTTTCATATGGATAGCAGAGTGAGCCATCAACAACAACATGATTCTTAGTGAAATGGCAGAGTTGTTTTTTATTTTTTTGTATTTTTTTTTTTATTTTTTTGTAATTAAACAGATACCTTTTAGTTACTTATTCCATTTCTCCTGTTACTGCTATATGTATAATATGACCAATAATTAGAAATAGGTTTATCCAGAATCAGTAATTATTTGTGTACTTTTAGTGGGTCATCACTGCTTTCACTAATTGGTCAATATTTTAGTAAAATGTGTTGTATAAAACTGTGTTGCACGCCAGTGTTATACATTTAAATAATCTACCTTTTTTTCCTGCACAGGTCTTACACCACCTACCACACCTCCTCATAAAGCCAGTCAAGAGAACCTTTTCAAAGTATCACTCAAAACAAAGCTGTCTTCAGCTTCTTCAGCCCTGACGAGCAAGAAGGCCAAGCTGAGCAATGGAAGCCCTAGCTCTCTTCCATTCAATAGCTTCAGCAAGAAGGGCCATGAGAAGTCTGAGCTGTATGCCCAGTTGAGCAAGGCATCCTCTGCCCTGCCTCGGGAAAACTTTGAAGAGTGCCGAGGCAAGCGGCCCACACCCCGTGTGTTTGGTGACCATGATTATTGCCAGGCCTCAAGCACAAAACGAGACAACGGCACATCAGCTGCCACAATCACTGGGCCTGTAGAGGGCCAGCATGTACAACCTAAAGACTCAATCATGCCAGCCTTCTCTAATCTCACAACCTCTTTGTCTTCCACCAGTCCCCTATCTTCCTCTCTGGCAAGGCAGCTGCAGGATGTTTGCCCTATGGTTCAGGAGACTTGTCCAGACAAGGAAGCTGAGGTGCAGGACCACAGTCCTACATCAGGTGCCAAAACTTCTAAAGAGTGCATTGCTGCTGGCAGGAAGCTGCTGCGAGACCAGGAGATACGAGAAGAGCTTAATAAGCACTTTGGTAACCCCCAGCAAGCCTTTTTTAGTGAGACTGAGCAGAGTGAGTGCCAGCCACTATATGAAAGTGACTCTGGGGATGAGAACTATTACCCTTTTGAGGCCTACACGGACACAGGCCTACCAGATTTTGAGGATCTAGAAGTGGGCCGTGAGCGTCTTTTTTGTTCTTGGGAAGGGACTCCACTGGAGATGCTCTTTGAAGGCTCACCGCCCTGTTCCCCATCCATCAGTTTGCCTTCCCAGAGCTCGGTTTCACCACCCTCAACTGTCTTCTCTCCACGGCACTTCTACAACTCCCAGTCTGGGTTACGCTCTAGATCCCGCTCCAGGTCTTCCTCCCGCTACAGATACAGGTCCCTCTCCAGGTCTCCTTACTCCTGTTCCCAGTCCCCAGATAACTGCTCCCCCTCTTGGTAAGTATCACCTAGGAATATCACAATCTCTACAGTGCACTGGTTGCAACTGAACATAACTCAGCATAGAGTATTTAGAGAGGACCTCTTCCCTATGATATCATGGGGAGAGCTTGAGCCTTTAAGCATGATCAGTTATGCAACAGCATGGCTAAGTGTGAGACATGATCTTGCACATTAAGAACACACTGTTATCCATTACAGCATGAACAAAATTATTTATGCCTTATGCTGATTTATTACATGGATTAAAAATGAGTGTGAAATAACCTTACTGTATTCATTCATTTATTTATTCATTCATTCATTCATTTGCCGAACTGCTTAATCCTATTAGGGTCACAAGGACTCTGGAGCCTATATCACCCGACTCTGGGGGAAGGTGGGGTACAACCTGAACAGCTCACCAGTCTGTTGCAGGGCAATACACTAAACCATGCACACTCACACCTAGGGGCCATTTGGAGCAGCCAGTTAGCCTAATGTGCACGTCTTTAGACTGTGGGAGTAAAGTGAAGTCCCCGGAGGAAACCCACGCAAGCACAGGGAGAACATGCAAGTATCACACAGAAATGTCTTCGCCAAGCTCAGGACAAAAACCTAGGACCTTCTTGCTGTGATAAAGCGTGTTAACTACCACGCCTCCGTGCCACCTTACTGTATTCATCCAGTTGTTATCTTTAAAACTATCTTTTTCCTTCTAAATAAGGACATTCTCACACAGTTGTGAACGTGATGATATATTACAGTGCATCACAATAAAAAGGGTGTGTTTTTGTTTGAAGAAAAAGCTCGCATGAAAGTTTTATTCTAAGCAAGTACCGTGTATGAGTCAAGAATAAGACAAATGGCACTTCCTCCAGACTTTCAGATGGTGCAGTGATACATCCGACTACCTAGTGAGCAGTCACATTTTCACAAACATTAGTGATATGCCAGCTTATGTTTGATGAAGTGTATCTTTAAATGGATTTAAAGGCATTCAAACCCACCCAAATTATTTGATTTAACTTTTATAATCTGTGAAATGGAAGCAATTTTCAGTACTTGCCAGTATATTTAAAAAGCAATGTACAATCTATTAACTGAGACCTAAGCTACTGCTTTTACATTTAAAAAATGAAATGTTTCTTGCTCCTCTGATTGCAGGACTCATGATACTGCTGATAAGAGCCCTTTCAAATCCAAGACTATTAGAAATCCTCATTCTGACTCTCACTCTGGTCTCGGTCAGAGGCCCAGGTAAATATGTTTTATTTTTCTACCTTGTTGTGAAGATTTTGATTCCTTTTTTTGCAAAGGGAGTCAGTGATGATTTGTAGATCAAAAAGTTCTACTTTTTGACACAAAGCTCAAACTAAGCAGAAAGTAATGGCATGTGAAGTTGTGCTGACAGAAGCAGCTGCTAGATTCCTGACATGTTCCCTCAAGAGTCCCTCCTATGAGAGCCGTAACCTTTTGCAATGTGAGAAGACATCTTATTAATGCATTTGTTTGTCTTCTTGTCTCAGGGGAAAAAAAAATTGGAAGTCAATCCTTTGTTATCTGGACATTTCTTGACATCACTCAAGGGATCTAATGCTATAACATATAAGCACATGATTGCATTTGTGACAAAATTTGTGCATAGGTATGACAGCTATGAAGAATACCAGCATGAACAGCTACAGAGGGAGGAGTACCAGCGGGACTATAAGAAGCGTGAGGTAGAGAGGGCTGAACAGAGAGAGAAACAACGAAAGAGAGCAATAGTAAGTGAACCAAACACATTTTATTATTATATTTTATTATATTTTATGGTTATTAAGATGAGTAGTAGTTATAGTAATAATAGTATTATTTATATTGCATCGATGCTTTTCTTTTTTGTTCTTCTTCTACATTCTCACTTTTGAGAATTCTTTAAGAAATTCTAGCTGTTTTTCCTCCCTGCTTTGTCTACAGACTGCTCTGAGCTCACATCCTTCCCCCTGCTGTCTCCCAGTAAGGGAGTTCATGCAAAGTTAGAATTCTGAATCATATAGGCTACACAAATTTCCTCTTTATTCCCCTGTTGTGTATTTTTAACATCTTTCTGAAGTCTCTGAATGGTGTCTGATGCTATTAATCACACCACAGGCTAAATGTTATCGACTATAGACAGATCTTTTTTACATTAAAAAAAAGAAGAAAGAAAAATCAACGCAATGGAAATTCAAGTCCTCAAATCTGGATTTATGAAAAGTATCTGTTTTAAATATAATTTCTTTAAATACAATTAATTTGGAGCATTTTTTTTCCTGACCAATTTGTAAGATAAGACCAGTTTCTAGCTTGGTTCTGACAAATTTTATTTTACTGGCAAATTCACACGTCAAGTGATGCACGTGTGGCTTGGTCTCACCGTTTGCCTTTTCCCCTGCTTCAGTGGCAGAAAGACAATTATGGGTAGCGTGAACCGAGCTGTCAGGAAAGATTTGGGGGGTGCCAGGGGATGTGAGAGATTTATACGAATCATCAGCCTCAAGGTGTCATCTTTAAAACCTTGCTGCATTTATCAGCTGTCAGCAACTAAACCACCAATTCAGCAAACACTTTTGTCTGCTACACGAATGTGCTGGTGTGGAGGAGGGGATAGAAATGGAACTGGAAACAAATCTGGTTAATTTGTAATGACTTTCTCTAAGCGAAGAGCAGTACAGTGAAGAGTCAAGGTCCACTATTATTTTATGGTCAGGCAATTCTTTAATATATTCAGGTTACAGTGGGTGTGTGAATATGACACAGAAATGGTGATGGTCTTATATCCAATGTATAAATAATATAAATTCAGTAATACAAAAATGCCCCAAGGCCTCCATGTTATTATAACAGAATTATAGCAGGGCTCCTGATCGGAGCCCCATATTCATGGAAAATGACTTGGCTGTCCCGTGTCTATGCCACAGGAAACCCAATAAGGGCGCCTCACTGCTAAGTTGATACTGATTGACTGTAATGTATCACTGATGGCAGGA
>JBCNYH010000010.1:8151875-8165391 GCA_039654325.1 Tandanus tandanus
TGCGTGGGGGGCGGGGGGAAAGAGAGGGATACATGAACAGAGCGCGAGAGAGGGGTGGGGAGAAACACACACACACACACACACACACACACACACACACACACACACACACACACACAAAACCATTCACACTCAACTTCACACTTATGAGAAATTCGAGCCTAATTTGCATGTATTTTGGTTGTGGGAGGAAACAGGAACACCAGAAGGAATCCCACTCATGTGCGGGGAGAACACGCAATCTCCACACAGAAATGCCCTTGCTAGGCACAGGATTTGATCCAGGGACTTTCATCAAGGAAAATATTATGTCTGGCACAAACCCAGCACCTCTCATTACCACAAGCGAAGCTTGGTGGTGGTAGTATCATGCTTATGCTGATGTTTGTTTTATCTGCAGGGTCTGGGAAACTGGTCAGAATTGAGGGAATGAGAGATGGTGATAAATACAGGCAAATTCTTGAGAAAAAGAAAATTCTCAGAAGAATTTTGCTTTAAACAATGGGCAAAAATTCCAGTGGCTAGACGTGCCAAGCACAAAAGACATACTCTAAGAGTCTTGCAGCTGTAATTGCTGCAAAAGGTGGCTCAATGAAGACCTTCAGGATCTGATCACAACCTGCTTTGATTAAGCTTCTATAACTTTTGCTCAGGCAAATAAATATCCAAAAACTTGACAATAGCCTGCCATTCACTGCTGCAGACTGACTGCATGTAGTGCCACATTTGTTAAATTATATGATTACATGGTTTGCACAGAAAGATAGCTTAGGCAAAATTAAAAATTAAATAAAACCACTCTCACATGATTTCAATGAAACATATTGAGATTTTTGTTTCAAGTTGAGGCTTTAATTGCTGTTGCAGAAAGAAAAAATAATTTCCAGAGTTAAGCCATGGTGTCTGATGTGATTTGTTTTCTCAGGCTGTTGAACATACACTATTAATTAGGACAAACTTCCATGCATTTAATCCAGTAAGAAATGTTACTTATGGATTTTCTAAGTTTTGAACCATACCAGTGACTTAAGAATTATTTGTGTTTTATTACATAATGGGTTCTAGTGCCAACCCAGCTGCTAGGTTGCGTTAACTACCTAAAGGCATATATGGCATAATAAAACAGTACCCAGCAAAATGATGAAGTTTCTGGGTTACGTAAAAGCATGAAGTATTTTTGCTTATGTAAAATAAAACCTGTGACTTTCGTTAGCCCACTTATAGAGCCCAACAATTCCTTGAGTTCATCATAATATTCATAAACAAGGAGAAATCAGATCACAAAGTGTGTAATGTTCTGCAAATCACTCAAATACACAACTGTCTGCCGATTAAACCCACAATGGCACAATAGGTCTTTAATGGTTAATAAGGCCACGGCTGTCCCAGCCTTCTAGAGGCAGCTTAATCTGGCTGGGTCAGACGAGATGCTTTCATAATCAGTCTCTGTCACTCGCCACATCCATTATCTTGTCGGCGAGTGTCCTGGATGGCCCTGTGGAATTCCCAGGGATGAGCAGGGCTTTCTTACTCTAATCAGAGCTCACAAAGGTCCTTTGATCCACTGGTATCCTCTCTACAGTACACTTCATCACCTTTATTTTCTGCCATAATTGCATGTGAAAGATTCCTTCTTTGATAATGCCCGGGTGCCAATCAGGAAAGAGCGAGGAGAAGAGGAGTGTGTAGTGTCTGATAGGAAAGAAAGGAAGCTCCTGTGCCTGCACTAGACAAGCACGTTTTTCATAGATATGACATATCTATCATCCCCACACAGGATATGAACCATGCTGTTGACTTAATGCAGAGAGAGGAGCACAAGAGAGAGGAAGGAGCGGGGGAGAGCATGAGTGTGACAACTGAGAGACAGGAGATGGACTATACAGGAGCTATGAGCCAACAATGATGTTAGATACAGCAATTATTTTAGCTAATATCTCATGATTACAGGTAGCAGCCTTAGTTTCCGTCTTGTAGCACATTGTACACAGTCAGGTGTATCTGTCTGCCATCACCTGCTGACAGAGCCACATGCTTTTCAATTACCAGCCCGTACCCACACTCTCAGCACTGCTCACTGACTAATAAACAATTAATTGTGTACAGGGAGAGCCTGCTAAAGATGCAAACATAGCCTCTCCACAATGACTCCTGTCTCCCCTATGACTGACTGGTACTCGACCCAAACCTCTAACAGGTTGCATGTTCTTGTTCAGTACTCAACCTCATCATCAACAGACACCTGCAATGTGTGACAACTTAATGTACTGAAAATGCCACACATCACTAGAGGGAGCTCACGGTCATAGAGAAAACCAGATAAACACACTACAGGCAAGAAATCCAAATTGAAGAAGGGCTGATTGTCAGTAATAGTTGGGTGCGGTGTTGTATAGTGTAACCAGCATGACTTTTGATTGTTGGAAATAAGAATTACCGAAATGGTTCCTGATCCAAACCAACCAACAGCACTAACATCTTTAAAGAGCTTTCATAAGTTTACAAGATGTGCTGACTAAACTCTACGTTCCAGATTAGGTTTTCTCAAACCACGCGGCACCATTTGCAAGTAAAAACTGCACGCAACCAAAAACAAAAAGAGCAAGGACTGACTTTTCCCAGATGAAAGCTCTGACAATATGTTTTATTACATTACAGACTTGGAAAGCAAAACTCTTTTGTTCCATGTAGTTCTGTCTAAATCTTAGCTTGATCTGTGTTCTAATTGATTGTTAATATTTGAGTGTAGATGTGAAGTCTGGAGTAAAAGTTGAGTTCGTGGATTGAGAGGCAGTGACTGACGTGATTGACATAATGTTAACTTATGTTAGCTAAGTAAGAAATAATACACAACAGATGTCAGTGCGGTTATGCAAAAATATTCCAGGTCGGGGTGGTATGAAATCTTAATGGTTTATAGCTGGAACTAATATTACTTAGGTTATAGCACCAATAAACATTTCTCTCTTTCTCTCTCTCTCTCTCTCTCTCACACACACACACACACACACACACACACACACACACACACACACACACACACACACACACACACACACTTTGTCCATGTGGATTTCCTGCATGTTTGTGCCCTGCAATGAACGAGAGTCCCATCCAGGTTGTATTCCTTCCTTTAACTCAGTGTTTCTGGGATTGGGTCTGGATCCATCATAACCCTGACCAGGATAAAGTAGTTACTGAAAGTGAGTGGTGCTCAAAATGTCACTTGGCATCATGGAAACTGCTATGTCATATTTTTTGCTTAGTAAATAGTTGTTTATATTAAGGCAGCAGACTTGCAACTATTTTCTGAATTAAGCTTTACTACCAAATCAGAAAAAGAAACACCTATCATGGCTTTTATAATAATGGTAAATGGTGCAGAGTCTGCAAAGTTTATTTATTTATTTATTTATTACAAACAATATATATAGTTGGCAGCTTTATTTTTCCTGTTCATGAGGAAACAGAGGGGAAGTTGATTAACATTTTTTTAAAATCTGGCTTTGCTCTGTAACTGACATTAGCTAACATTTTTCAGATGTTCCTGGCAAATAAGTAAAAAAAACCCCAATAAGACAAGGGTTTCTTCCTTAGTCTTATCTGTCTGGGATATTAATTAATAATTCATTCATTCATTTGCCTAACTGCTTAGGTGAAGGCAGGTACACCCTGAATGGCTCACCGATCCACTGCAGGGCAACATACAAACAACCATTCACACCCACACAACTAGGGGCAGTTTGGAACAGCCAATTAGGTTAATGTGCAGGTCTTTGGGAGGAAATTGGAGTACCTGAAGGAAACCCTTGCAAGAAGAACCTACAAATTCCACACAGAAATGCCCTCACTAAGCACAGGACTCAAACCGAGGACCTTTCTGCTGTGAGATGGATGTACTAATCAGTGTGACTGTGACTGTGACGCCTGTCGGGTATTAATTTGAACCCTCACCAGAATCAGGTTTTCATTCTCCATTGACACGTTGTACACAATATCTGTTACAGCTTAAAAGTAACAGGTTTACTGAATGTACCAGTATTCAACTTCATAAATACTACCAAACTGACATTTGAACCATCTCTGGCAGCTTGATTTGGGCAGAAGAATATAAAGTGGACTGTATACACAGTAGACTAGCAAAGCAACTGCCGTCAACTCCTCTGAATAATTTAGCACTTCCTGCTACTTTCATGTATTGAATTTCAGTATTTCTGTGCTTATTGAGGCCTCTGTTACAGTACATTTCAGACTGCTAATTAATATAATTACACAATTTATCCCGTTTTCCCTTTTCAAATACCCATTTAAAATAACATTTTGTTCAGATTGTTGACTATCCTCTTAATTTCCAAGGTGTAAAGAAGAAATAATTATACTTGAAATCAGCAATCCAAGAGCATATATCATTTGTAGCCCAGCTCCTGGCAGCTGTTAGTGCTTGAACCACAACATAGCACTTCCTTCATCCCGACTTTATTCTGCCATTTTAGGCTTTAAGGAGTAATGAGCAACAGAAGGCACAATATTATTCTTTTCCCAAAGTATCAACTTTTGGGAGCAGAACATATACTTCACTTGATAATTAATGACACCAGACAAATAGCAGCTGATTGAGCACCTCACTTCCATTCTAATTCACCATCTGGTCCTCCGGCAAAACACATCGCTAATTACCTCAAGTGCACCAAAGATAAGTTTATTAATTAGATGAAGAAAAAAGCTTTAGGAGAGGATAAAAAAAGTGCGGTCAGCTGTGATCAGGGATGGGAATGAGACAGTGTGGATGAGTGGTGATGTTGGAGGATTGGTAGAGCTTTAAAAGGAAAGAGATGCACTTTGTGTCCTCAGGCCAGCACAGGCCTTTCAGACTGCTGTGCTGGGCAAGTTTCTGTGCACCCCGGGGAACGTCAGCGGAAAGTCAGGTGACCATTGGGACATTCAGCTGACAGAGATGGTTAAGACAGAAAGAAGACGATGCGATGTTCTTTTGTCAGTGCCTTTCCTGAGTGGAAGAGAGGGTCTTGATGGAAAGCAAGAGAAGGAAAATGTGACGGGGAGGGGGGGTGAGGGATTTGACAAAAGGGTGGAGGAGGCTGGGGGTTAAAAATTAACTTAAACTGACATCAGGGCTCAGTGGTTAATCAGTGGTGCAACGTAGCATTTTTAATGGCATAATTAGTGGAATCTTGTTGCACTCACATTAAATAAAACATGTACTGAAGCAAAAGCAATTCACTATCATCAGAAATTTAGTAATCATCAACCGTCATTAGTAAGTCATAACGGACATTCGCAATGTCTATAATGACAAGCACTGACAAGGCAAATGACTTCCTTTATAAATGTAAGGATAAGTTTACTGAATATTTCAGCCCTAATGTGCCGTCATGTTCTAAACTAAATGTCAACGCTGAAAATTCCATAGATTGTAAAGAAACAAAGAAAGAAGGACAGAAGGAAGAAGGAAAGAAGGAAACAGTTTTCAAG
Source organism: Tandanus tandanus (assembly GCA_039654325.1). Classification (NCBI taxonomy): domain Eukaryota; kingdom Metazoa; phylum Chordata; class Actinopteri; order Siluriformes; family Plotosidae; genus Tandanus; species Tandanus tandanus. The sequence continues at coordinate 8,157,366 of JBCNYH010000010.1, forward strand.
ATTGAAATGAAGTTGACATGATCTTCCTTTCAATGTGGAGAAACTGAAAAAAGAACAATACCTTTTAACTTGACCACAAGTATTGATCTTTTTTTCTTCCTTCCTTTCTTTCTTTCTTTCTTTCTTCCTTTCTTTGTTTCTATGAATGAAAAGGTTTGCTGGCAACATGCTTCACTTTAGGCTGTAGTTGGCTGAACTCTGGGATTTTAATCCTTTGTTATTTTATGTTCTTCCAAATGGTTATATACGACGGTCTCGTTGCTTTGCCATTGTGAAAAGAGTTTTTCGAAATGATTTAAACTATAAAGTTCACTATAAATCCATATAATATTCTAGTTAGAAGTGAACTTTGTCTTATACCTCAAAGTTCATCGATCTGGAAGAGTGGCTGGATTTTTCTACTGTTTTCAGTTTGAGGTAACATAAATGGCTTTTCTACAGCTCCATTATGTTCACAGAAGAACATCCCTGCAATCATACAACTGGAGCATAAATCCAATATCCTCAAATTCCTATTACAATGTACAGACAGCTTTTATTACTTGATAAAGAAAATACTTTATGCATTAATCCACATACTAATAACATAATTAAAATGGTCTTACATGGTAATCTATGATAAAATTCAATTAACCCAATTCAACACTTTTGTTTTTACTCTCTTATAGAGGCTCATTTACTTCAGATTTAAATGCAAGGAATGCAACTCGGACTTGAAAGTAATTTAGTGGATAGCAGCAGGGTTTGTTTATCGCCTCAACACACATTTCTTTTGGATTTTATCCTATAGGATAACTAAAATGCACTGAAGCTACTGGCTTAAACCCAAAGTAAAGGAGGAATCAAACAAATCAATAAATTGCGCCAGTGTACCTCTTGGATTGACTAATGCAAAGACTTTTGTATGAGAACACAATGTTACATCTTGTCTTCTTTTATTACAATAATTTTGGACATATTGAGAGAAGTTTTGCGTGTTCTTGCAGAGAAGGTCGTCATGGCAGCCAAAATCTATCCCCCTGAAAGCAAGCCAAGTGTTTCACTGATGCCGTTCAAATTAGCGGACGTGAATGCCGTTCCCAAGCAGATCAGACAGTGTGAAGGACAGAGCTGTCTCCTGTTTAAGCACAACACTCCCCCACTGTCACAGGCACACGGCTAGGCCTTGCAGTTTCCACACTTTATCATTGAAATTAATAGCCCTCACACCAGTTTTATCACACGCACGCTCCCTCGCCGAGCTTTATTAAAACGTCTTGTTGGCACTGGGGCTTAGGAACTTTGCTGTTGCTATGCAAAACCAAGATCGAGGACTTGCAGAAGGGAAAATAACAGCAAAATGTAGTCACTGCAGCTGTTTATTATTTTGTGCTTTTATTATTGTGTATTGTTCATTTAATTAACAATTTAGACTGTCGCCTTTCGCTAAATAGCAACAACAAAAACACAGGCAAATGGAAATGTCAGGGAAATGCTTATGAATTTTTGTGCCAACTAATCAGTGAAACAGCTCCAATTGGTAACATGCAAGTCACTATTCTTTTAAATTTTCTGAAATTGCGTACTGCAAAAACATCAATCTCCTAAATCACTCGCTTCCTTTCTTTGCTTGGTAAAAATCAATCATGATCTAACGTACAAGAAGAAATAATGTGTCTCTGTGCCCACATCAAAGCAGAACAAAAGCAAGCACATAGGTTAGTACTGAGCTATTTTTATTGCGACCCAAGAGTGTTTCAGGCAGGAGAAAAAGGGAGGGAATTTTGGGGGGCCGTTCGGGAGCACGAAACGGCTCGCGTTAATCATCCGGACAGCAGAGACATTAACTGTGCATGAAGCCAAGTCTCTGGACATCCCACTGCAATGTACACTCCTCATATAGAGGGGAAGCCGGGGCAGTATCACTGGGATTCACACACTGCTGCTGCTAGACTGAGTGCTATTGTAGCTTGCAGCAAAGCCACTCAGCCACTTTTGCTTTTGTGATGTAGAAAAAAAAAATCTTTACAGCACATTAAAGAAGCACATCAACTTTTCCCAGTTTTCTACATAAAACTGCATTTTCTCTTTCTAAAAATAACACCAAGTTGCAATATTGAATTTCCTGCATGTTTTCTGTACATTGGTGTTTGGTGTAAATATGGCTGTTGGTTATGTTTCTGAATTCCATCATTACAGCTGGAGAGAGCTGGGTAATAACTTTTATGCAGGTAATAACTTTTATAAACAATTATGCAGGTGTACATACACATATATATTTTGCAAGTGTTTTCAGCATTTCTGTATTTCCTACATGGAAAGCAGGAAGGCAGCATATGCATGGATGAGTACGGTAGTGTTGCGAACTGTGATGCTAGTGCTCCTGAAGTGCTTTAGCATTAAAGCATGACTCTGTACTGCTCAATAAAATTCATTTTATTTATTACTAATCAGATTTGTTCTAAAAATCTGAGTGTCCTAAATAAGTGTGTGCCCTTTTTCCTATTCTTTAGTGTATTAGCAGAGCTTTATAGTGCTGGCAGGTAGCTGGCAGGCTGATGGCACGTGTAAAATAAGCGAATGCTTCATGATGCTTCATGATGGATGTCTCACCTGTCATAGCTTCACCCTGGGGGCATCTTTTTCAGCTCATCATCTCATCTCTTAGTGGCGTCGCAAAAGGGTTTGGTAGAACATCCTGCATTTCAAATTCATCTAAAAACAAAATGACTTACAAGTGTCCATTTCTGATATGTTGATGTTAGTCAATCAATCACACGCTTTCCTTCTCCTCTATACCCCAGTAATTCACTCACCCGCAGAGTTCAATTTCTTCAGCAGATGTGCAGCTGAGGGTTTTCATTTACATTGGAGGAAGGTATAGGTGCAGATGTGATTTAACCCCAATGCTCTGTTCTTACAGGGAGGATGAGAAGAGCTAAGATCATGTTGGCAGATTTGTTTTGGGACTCGGATAATAGACTCTGCAAGCTGATTCAGTAAACGAGCACGGAGCCCCGTGATTGTCTCCGCCACAACCCTGCACTGAAATTCAGGTATTGAACTTTGCACACGGTGGGAAATGAATAATTCTCCAACTCAAAGGAATGCAGAGATACTTTCTTATTCAGGGGCTAAGAAATGTCAGGAATGTGAAGCTTTTATGCTGCCGTAGCACAGTCAGTAATATTACATTCTCAGAGTTCAGAGCATTTCCTGTGTCGCTGCTCTTCATCTGACTATGATTTTTATTTTTTTATTTAAAAAATCTATACATTCACTTAATGTATTATACAAACAAAACATATTATTATTATGAATGCATGTCGTATTTTTGTGTTTCTTTCATGTTAACAGCAATTTGCAGTCATCAGACTTATAGACCGGAGAAAGGAGAAAAAGCTATATCAGATCATGAGGAGTAGGAATGATGGTGTTATGTGGCTTTTATGCTTCTTAATGAGTCCCTCAGGTCCTAAAACATTACAACCTGCCATTTTACAACCGGTGATTGCCTTAACACAGTGATTCCAGAGGGGATTTAAGGCAGAGGAATATCATTATGTGACATTAACATTTTCCTTTATATCTGATGCTAAGTTGTTCTTTCTGATTTCTTCCTGAGATCATTTGTCTGATAAATAGGGAATGTTTCTTTAGTGCAGAGGATAGAGTATGACTGGCATCCTAATGAGACTCTCAGTGTGTTACGAGTGCGTTATCACCTGGTCTATCTCTGATGAGCTCATGTCTTAATCATGGCAGCCAGGGTGAGAGATCTATTCTGAAAACACAGGCTATCTATAATCTATACACTTAGGAGAGCACGGATCAGGTGTGGGTGATGGGTTCTCCTGGAGAACAGCTTCAGGTCACGTGAATTACTACATTGATCTCTAAGCACCTTTCCATAGTCAGTAGCTTTAATCATAGTAAAACGCTCATTTTTTTCTCCAGAAGAAAATCTCAAAAAGATTACTTCATGAAATTCTCTCTTTGTGTTTGTTTTTTACTTGAAGGACTAAACAGAAGAGCTTTTCAATGTGTCTCGAGATGCAATTCAATGACTTTGTCAGCAAACATTCCTTCTGGGTTGCAGCCATACGAATTATTTTTAACAGTTCAGATCTTTTATACACCATGAGCTGATAATCTTTCAACTCGCATACCCATCATAAAGCTTTGTATTTGTGGATGGAAAAAAGCAGAAAGAACGCATCTCAGGATGTAGCCAGCCAGGCGTAGTCATTGATTGGTTGCTCTTCTATGCTGGTAAATTTACCCTTTTAAGCTGATCTGAGATGAATTTTTCAGGAGTGGTGCTGGCTGGGTTTATCCTTAATGACTTTCCTTAAAGGAAACCACCGCCCTGAAATGCATAAAATAAATATTTGTCATGTGCTTAGGGTTGATCACACTAGAGAAGTGATAGAAAAGTGACTGACGTGAATAGCAATTCGCAGCTGTTGCTTTTCATTCTCAAATTTGTTGCCTGACATTTGCGGCATCGCATTTTGGTCGCCTGGTTCATGAACTCATTTTAAAAAATTTGAAACGTGCTTCAAATTTCCACAGATGTCGCAAAATGAGGCTCTGACACAGAATAGTCTGAAACTCTTCTCAAACAGTTCGCACATGTCGTGAGAAGGTCACAAACTTGTCATTTTGCTTGAAAATTATTCTTTTTTTGTTCGCAGAGAAAAGCAATAAGTTGGAGACTTCCACACGGAAAGTTTGAGACTTCCTGTCATCCACCATATTCCGTATATTTTGTCATCATTCATATTTTATTTGCATTTTGATCATGCTAATAACACGAAAATAAAAAGCGAATGGTTTGAGAAGAAAAATCTAACAAAACGCGACTGATTTACGACAGGAGATTTAAGGTTTTTTCACCAAACATCCACAAATGAGTTAAAATTTACTCGCAAATCAGTCACGAAATTTATTGCATGACCTTCTCACGACTTTTGTGTTATATATGTATGTAAGCAGGAAAAAAATTGCTTTCACTAAAGAAAATCATAAAAAATGAATTCTCATCAGTCACTTTTCTATCACACCTCTAGTGTGATCTCCCCCTTAGCAATTGTGGTACTAGTTTATTTGGTAGGTGCTATAATCTACTTCACAAAACATTAGCAATTGTCTGTCACAGAGGTTTAAAAAATGATGCACGAGAAAAGAAGTTTTTTTGTGTTTTTAGGAACTAATAAAGAAACCTGACTGTCTGTTTCATGTGTGAAATCTTTAATTTCAGGTTCATTTCTGTATTTCCTCATTTAATGAGATATTTTATTTAGAAATAGGGGAGACAGCAAACAGTAAACTAAACAAGTTCCAAAATGCAATACAGCTCTTGGAAGGAGTTGTGCTGAGGTGCACCTTGTCTATATAATAGCCATCTATGAGATGACATGATGGTGTTGATATAGAGCAGCGTTATTTTCATGAAATAAATTTGGGTGTTTGGACAGAATGTATGGATGAGGAAGTGAGAACATTGCTGCATCAAATACAAATAAATTCCTATTAAAATACTATTAATAGTTCGGCATTTACTAATCATTTGCACCACTGCAAATTAAATACTGATCATAAATATTGTCATGCACGTCGATTAGGCTGGATTTTTTGTCTTAACTGACAAAAGTGATATTGATCAGTTTTCATATACAGGACTGGTTACTCAGTTACCTTTGTATATCCCCATAAATATGTATCCCGATTTCCATACATACTATTGCTCATTGTGATGTGTGGCACAACCACATAAATTAGTGCATACAATGAACTGTATAAGTGATTTTACTCAAATAAAAAAAAATTCTTGTTGGCTATAAATTAATCATTCTATAAAATCATTAAAAATGTTTACATAAATAAGATGAAACTGCTTACTTCTCCTCTAATGAATAAATAGTGATGTTTTGTCTTATAATGTAGGTTAAGAATTATTGGCAACCCCAATTAATATTTAAAATAAATGCAAACAATTTAAAATACATTTAAAAATCATCTTTTTTTTCTTTTATGAACAACAGGTTGTACACATTTCTAAATAATTTCTAAAATATCAGAATTGTTATTAACAAAAAATGTATAACTTCAATACAATAAAAAAAAAGTTTGATGACAAGGCATGAATTTCTGTCTGAGGATGTGGGAGGATTTACAAAATAATAATGTGATGATTCTGGTAACAGAATACTGCCTCATATAGATCATGATATAACTTATAGCTTTATTTTGTTATATAATTATTTCGGATCTACTTAGCAAAATGAGTTTATTCAAGTATGGTTTAATATTTTATAATATATACTGTTTAGTATTATTTTATATATTCTATTCTAGTATTTCTGAAAATTTTATGGGTTTTTAATTGACAAATAAGTGCTATACAGTAAATCTGTAAAAATTGCCTTTAGTTTAAAGCTTATCTTGCTATATTGCTGCTAATGTATCAAACAAATTGTTCTTCCAAATCATTATGTCATCATAGTCATTGCTCACAGACAGACTTCAGAAAAATTAATTTTCAGCACATTGCCAGCCGGCAGCATTAATATCTGAGCAGATGCAGATCAACAAAGTGTTATCAACTATATCGGCATCAATTATTTGGACAAGGATTATCACAGAGACTAAACACTTTAATTGGGCTTCAGCTTTACTATAAATGCATAATGAATTCAGAATGATAATCCCTTATTTATGCATCTCAGTGCTGGCTTATTCTAACTCATCATAGTTTTTAATAAAATAATGCAGAAATCAATTTCTTAAAACATTAATCTGCACAGTTTAATATCTACCTTTGTGGCTTCCTTACAAATTCTGTTCAGGATACATTCCATCAGATAAAATTAGAAATTTTGCCTGATAAATAAATCTCTAAACTGCTTTAGATCAGCATTCATATCTAAATGACTTCAGATCAGATTGTCACAGTTAGAACACTATCAGTTTGGTATCATCCTCTGCCATTTATACAGATGAATTCAACATGGTGACCTTTTAGACATACATTGCAGAGTATTGTATAAAATGCATTATTCATGCTGAATATAGCACACAACATGTGCAGCCATTTAGATTCAAGCCATGCAACACTGATGATATATTGATAACAAGCACCTTAGCCACATTGTTTACCACACAGGTTGGCTTAATGGCCTAAAATACAGTTGATATTCAGATGTCAATAGTTTCATATTGGAATTTTAATAATACAATAGTTCCAACAAGCCAAAATTATAAAGCAGGCCCTGCAGACCTGCTGGAAGGGGATGAGAAAACAATTTACTGTGTAAATTCACACACTGAATTGAAACTAAAATATTTTAGTGTCCCAAACATTAACCCTCGGTTTACACTGGGGCACAATGTCCGCAATCTCCGCGATTTATGACCACACTTGGAGCACAATCTGGGAATAAAAAGGAGACAGCTCGCATCCAGGAGATGAAACTTGAAAGAATCGTGTTGCCAAGTTCATCTAGATCCCCTATAATGGCGCATCAAGGTCTGCAACACTCTGTTTAGGTCTGTTAAGCTCTACTGTGCTCTCCTGCACTTCCCATTTTCTATCATGAGTAACATCAAATCATAATACATCGTAATAATCGGGGCAAAATTTTTGACAGTCAAACATTTTTCCACGATCAGTGGAATCATCCTGATTCCACCAAGTTCCCTCAAGATCATCACAATCTGATCCCACGACCCCCGTGCTCATCACAATTCTCTCAAATCGTGGAGATCGTAAACATCGTGCCCCAGTGTAAACCCAGGTTAATTTGAGTCTGGTTTTGGCTCTCAAAACAAACAACTAGAATGTGTCTTACTGTGAGGCAAATGTGCTAACCACTGCGCCACCGTGCCGCCACTATTAAGATTTTCTTCTTATGAAGACTAAGTCTCTAACTGTTGATATTTAGAATTTAGTTTTAATTATTGAAAGGCCTCCCATGGACCCACCACCTGTGGGAGGGGCAATAGGGGTCGGGTGCAATGTGAGCCGGGTGGCAGCCGAAGGCGT
>JBCNYH010000010.1:8179603-8203660 GCA_039654325.1 Tandanus tandanus
CCTGACAAACCAGTATAAGAATATATTCACTGATAGTGACTTTAAAGCACTTCTGTAAGTCGCTCTGGATAAGAGCGCCTGCTAAATGCTGTAAATGTAAATGTAAATGTAAATACAATTAATTTGGTCAGTAAAATATTGAAAATCTTTTCTTTGTATTTTTGGCAGGTAAAAGGGTTCCCTGGTTCTTATTGTATAGTTCTTAGTTGTGTCGCCAAAACGGCTCTAACCCATCAAGGCATAGACTCCACAAGACCTCTGAGGGTGTGCTATGGTATCCGTGATGTTGCTATCTGTTTCCTATGAAAGTGATGCACATGCACCCAGCTGTCCATATTATGTAAAAGAAAATGTTATTCATCAGATCAGTCCACCTTCTCTCAATGCTCCATGGTACAGCTTTGTTGTGTCCATTGTAGCCACCTTCATTGGTTGACAGGGGTCAAGCATGTGCCCTCTGACTGGTCTACAGCTAGGCAGCCATATATGCAGCAATGTTCGATGCACTGTGTGTTGTGACACTTTTCTATCATAGCCAGCATTACCATTTTTAACAATTTGTGCTCTTCTGTGGGATCAGACCAGATGGGCTAGCCTTCACCCCCATGTGTTTAAGGGAGCCTTAGGTGCCCATGAATCGGTTCCTGGTTTGGTGGGTACTGTACTAACCACTGTATACTGAGAGGACTCTGCAAGACCTGAGGATTTTGGAGATGCTCTGATACAGTTATTGTGCCATGATCAGTTGGCCCTTTTCAATGTTACTCAGATTCTAACACTTGCCCATTTTTTTTCTTACTTCCAACACATCAACTTAACTGTTGCCGCCTAATGTACTCCACCCCATGACAGATGCCATTGTAATGACATAGTCACCGTTATTCACGTTCTCTCTCAGTGGAGCCACTACTGTATATGGTGTAGGGTTTATTTATATCACAGTGTATAAAATATCACTGCAGGTATTACATCCATTACATGACATCATGACATGATCCTTTATAGAATATTCAAAACACATGCATCCAGTCCCTTCATGGAAATATGCCATGATAGTTCTAAGCAATCCCATGCTGTTAGCATTATTACTAGATTCTTATATTTCCACATAGGAGCTTCAGTACTTTCCAGCCTACACCAAGTCCTTGGACGATGATATTTTAGTGGGATAACTGACAGGATGGAAAGTAATAGGAGATTAATTATTGGAATACAGCGTGTCTGGTTTAGTGTGCAAGGCAGCATCTGTTGTTGCAGCGTGCTAATCTCAATGAATGTGGATTTGTGGGAAGGATGAACTCACAGGTGTCAGTACCCTATTTCACCTACTTACATGGTATCTGGAACACAATTACACCCAAAAATACATGCCTTGTTAAGATTAATGCTAGTTTTAGAAATGGATAAATGCTTAGGCTTCTATATATAATACCATGTAAAATGGTGCAGTTCAGTTTAACAGAAGTGAACTTGCCTTGTAGCAATTCAAAGCACCAATAAAATCATTAGTTCACTGCCACACATAAAAACATCACTTGAAATTTGATATTAGAATAAAAATATTGACATCAGCAAAGATAAGTGGGGTCATCTAACAATAAGGCACCAGAAGCTATAGGGTACAAAGGCTAATTTGTCTTATTCAAGCTTCTCCACAAGGCATCAGTATTGTAGCCAGACAGTCTCATCAATCGAATACACAAACCAATACCAGAAAAATTCACTCTTGTAATCACACAGACACGCCAAGAAGGTCAATTCACAAAAACAGGGCACAATAGGAGGAAAAAGCAAGGGTGCATGGCTTAATGCTACAAAATCACAAACAAGACTTTGAACCAAATAAAGGAAGATGAGGGATATACATCCAATGATCACAACAAACTTTGATGAAAGCAGTGAAAGTAGGGGATGGAACAGAAGTAATACTTGCTGCACTGTAGCAGAAGTAATTGAATCAGGAGTTGAGGAGCAGCCTAGAACGTTTTGAAGACTTCTATACTTCGCATAGCGTTTTTTACAATTGACATTGTCGCAAATCAGCTTTACATAGTAAAAGTAATTTAGAAAGGAATTTTAACATTTTTCTATAACCCCTACACATCCCTGATGAACAAGCCCGCTGCGACAGTGGCAAGGAAGTGCTCCCTCAGTTGACACGAGGAAGAAATCTTGAGAGGAACCAGGCTCAAAAGGGAAACCCATCCTCATTTGGAAGAGAGAGAGAGGGAGAGAGGTTGTTAGGTATGCTCATAACATTGTAATGGTAAAAGAAGGGTTTATTAGTGCTGGGTGCAAACAGGGACTCCGGCATGACTAACTATGGCAGCATAACTAAAAAGAGAGAAACCTTCTAAGGCAGATTTTGCTAAAAAGTTCACATTTGGGAGAGTAAAGCTATGTGGGCTTTTAGGTTACTGTTTTATAGAAGGTCATTCATTGTTTTAACAACTGACAACACTGTACAAATCTATTCTTAAATACCTGCAGGAGCTTTTACACAGGAATACTTATTATTCTAAACCTTAGTGATTTCAGTTACACAGATGTATTGAATGAAAATTAGTATTTAATAGTATTTTTGTGGTTAGCATGTCTGCCTCACAGCAAAAATGTCCTGGATTCGAGTCCTGGGCTCGGGCATATCTGTGTAGTCCAAATTCATGTGTCCGTGAATTTTGCTTTCTATTTTTAACTGGTAGCTGTTAAATGTAATCAGCTGTATTGTGAATGTGCTTGTCACTTTACAGGTGAATGCCGTTTATCAACATGCGTATTTGAATACACAGAAAAGTTTTGTTTGGTAAACATTGCAAGAATGTTTAGTATGGTTTGGCTTAATAAATTATGCATAACTTTGGTGAAAAAATATGAGGGTCCGTGTTATTATATTTCTTAATTGCATGTATATAATTATAAAGTCAATGTCTTTTCAGTTATAATTTATTATAGTGTACAATTTTAGTATTTCTTTCTTTCTTTCTTTTTTTTTTAATCAAATTCAAACAGACACAGACTGGGTGAATGGGCCTGGTAAACATCATATGGCTAACATGATTTTGGAGCAAGTGCTGCAGCAGTGATGCACCCCTGCTGTCTCCAAACCCATACATATGAAACTGCCTACCTTGTATGAGCCAACCTAACTCCTGGGTTCCCATAGTGATGGCTCTTGCCACGGTGGGAGGGAGAACAGGCTAGAGTTGGAAGCTCTAGTCTTAGCCTAAGAGCCCCTCCTGTGCCTAGCGATGAGCTAAATTATTTTTAATGGATCTTCATAAAACCATCTGTAACTGTGCACCTGCACACTAAAGAGTCTATTGACAGAATGGTTAGGGCTGCAGGACCTGCAGATTACTCAAAAATGTGTAATCGTTTTGTTTTCATATTTACCAGAGACTACCTTTTAGACACATTGTGGATTTTTGTTGTTGTTGTTGTTGTTCCTTTAAGAAAAACTGTTTATATTTTAAATTGATAGGAGATGCCACTTTCTTTTTCTTTGATTAAAGCTAGTAAGTTAATTTATTCTCATCATGCTAAAGTATTGTGCTGCCATCCTATGCCTCCTAAAAGTTCTTTGAGATAATCATCTTAAATGAGCCATTTGACCTGGCTGGAGGTTCTGTATCCATGAAGAATAAAGGTTAATTGTATAAGTCAATCTTGTCCATTTTCAAAAGTAATGAAACACCCAAGGCATCCAGGCTTTATTGTTACATGCACACTGGTTCAACATATAGCCTGCATTCGGTATCTCTTAATCTCCATTTAGCATTCTGCATGCATGCCTCATGTTATTAGTCTGAGGTGGATTATCACAATGGAGCACACTGTGTAGGACATGAGGAGAATACTGAGTGATTTTTCAGTTCTTTTTGTGCTAACAATCACTTCAAGATAGTGATATGACTCTACATTTAGCGATTTGACTATTTTTTAAATCAACAGAATTACTATTATTGTTTAAACAACTGTAATATATATTTAATGAAGCAATTAGCAGTCAATTAGTATATGTCTGACCTCCTTTACACCACTTATTAAATATTCCAACATGTGCTCTTTTAACTCCCTTTTTATTTATCTAGACTTATTTATTTATTTCTCCCAAGGGACAACCCCTAGGTGCCCTTTAAGACTGTGATTTATACAAGAAAGCCATTGTCCTTGCATGCTTGGCAGATAGTTTAACAAAATTGAATGAGATCAAATTTAGTGCAACCTCCACTGGGGCTGGCCACATTATTTTGAAGTGCTTCATTACAGAGGGAGTGGGGGCTGGATATCTTCATTTGGGATGCTGCATACCCTCATTCATCATGCTAGATAAAGAACCAGGAGAAGCACCACAACAAACAGGAGCCACAGCAGCGAGCATGAACGCAACACCTCACCTGAGTCTTCATTACATTATCCAGACTAACAAGGGGGCTAAATCAGATACCATGTTTGGACACCACAGACCATGTATAGTGGCTTCTGAAAAGAAACTGTTTAATAGATTATATACAGGAAAAAATGAGCTGTGAATAAAAGTACATATTTTTTCACATTGCAGTGCCTATGGAAAGGCAATTTATGCAATACTTTTAAACTACAACCGCCCAATTAATATACAGTACCACTCATATTTACCACTTAAATATGTGGAAGCATATGGACCCTAAATTAAACAATGAAGTCCTGACAAAAATATACAGTGTAAAATAAGCCTTAAGCAGATGTCAGGATTCACAGGGTTCTTGTTAATTAGAACGCGATTGGCATTTTGTTGCTAAGAGAAATAAAGTAACAATCCACATGTGTAATCTGAATAATAATATTTCACAGATTTGCTTAATTTACACACTGCTTCAATTAAACTAAGCTCAGTTGCACTTTGTTGCATTGAGACTGAAACTGCAGAAGAGCTGGATGAAGCATTTGGTCTGACCACATGTGTCTCTCAAAAAGGCGCCATTTTGTTCCTGAGCCAGATGTGCCCGTGATGCCAGCTCAGGGACTCATAGCCCATATCTCACTATATTTTTATTCATAGTCCTTGGTCATTACTCTTTTCTCTCTTTTTCTTTTCTTTTTGCTGCTCTTCTTTTTTTCTTTCCTTCCCTCTTTATTTCTCTCATTAAAGGCATTCTGGCTTGAACTAAACACACTTCACGCTTGTTCTTTTTTTCTTTGTTTTTATTGTCCCTGATTACACTTCTCTTCATTGCTCTTACCTTTTCTATCTGATACTGCAGGCAGATGTGTAAATACCCCAGAGAGATGGTGTCTGTAAAATAAAAACCTTAATAAATCACCACAACTGTTTAGGTGTTCAGAGCCAAGTGGCACATCTGCATGTCTCTTAGTGGCCCAAACTCATATCAAAGGACCATATTCAGAGTTGCTTTAAAATCCAAATTAATATGTGTAGTACACATGGAAATATTTATTCATATTTGACAAAGCTGAGGCTTAAATACATTTTTCTTCAATAACATCTAAACCACCACTTTTGGACACATGCATCTTTAACTAAGCCTAAAAACAATCAGGAGATAATAAATATGGACTAAAGCAGATTTATTATTTTAAATCTTTGTTATAAAATGGAGTGTAGTTTAACAATTTGAAATCTAAAAGGGGCAGCATGGTGGTGTAGTGGTTAGCACACCTACCCCACAGAAACAAGGTCTTAGGTTTGAGTCCCGGGCTTGGGCACTTCTGTGTGGAGTTTACATGTTCTCCACGTGTTTGTGTGGGTTTCCCCCTGTTTCCTCCCACAGTACAAAGACATGCACATTAGGCTAATTGGCTGTTTCAAATTGCTCCTAGGTGTGAGTCTGAGTGTGAATGGTTTTTGTGTGGGTTGGCCCTGCAATAGTCTGGCAAGCTGTTCAGGGTGTACCACACCTTCACCCAATGTCGGCTAAGAGAGTCTCCAGCCTGGTAGGATTAAATGGTTCAGCAAATGAGTGAGTGAGAGTGAAATCTTAAAGGGTGGCCGTCCCCCCCCTTAAGGGTGGTCGTCCCCCCGCGCCAACTTTAGGGTGATCACAGCCTCCTTGGGAAGGTCTATGCCAGGGTACTGGAGAGGATAGTTCAGCCATTGGTCAAAACTTGGATTTAGGAGGAACAGTGCGATTTCTATCCTGGTCGTGAAATACTGGACATGCTGGGACTTTGCCCAACCAGTCTGCATGTGCTTTGTGGACTTGGAAAACAGCCATGTCGATCGAGGTGTCCTGTGGGGGTGATTAGAGAGTATGGGCTGTCGAATCCATCCTTAAGGGCTATTCAGTCCACATATATCCAGAGCAAGAGCTTGGTTCATATTGCCACAGGAAGTCAAGTTTGTTCCCAGTGAGAGTTGGACTCCACCAGGGCTGCCTTTTATTATCGATTCTGTTCATAAATTTTATGGACAGAATTTCTAGGCATAGCCAGAGGCCAGAGGGTGTCCTGTGCTGTGAAATCAAAACTGCATCGTATTTGCGGATTTTGCGGATGGTGTGGTCTTGGTGGTGAACATGAAATGGCCATTATGAGAATTAGCCCCTTCATGTATGAAGTCATGGCTTATTTGGAAAGGGGTAAATTGACCAGTCCAGATTGTGGATAAGTTGTTGCCTCAAGTGGAGGAATTCAAGTATCTCAGGTTCTTGTTGAGTGGGGGAAGAATGGAAGAACCATTTGAGGTGATTTGGACATCTGGTTAGAATGCCTCCTGGGAGAGGTGTTTCAGGCATGTTGGCACCTGGGTGTCTCTTCACAACGCTGCTGCCCCTGCCACCCTGACCTGGATAAGCTGCAGAAAATAAATGGATGAATGGAAAAGTTTTGGCTCACATTAATGACTGCAAATTTGGTTTAATAATATCAAATCCACACTTTATTATTCAGTAGCCTATTTAAAAGCACTTTGTCCAGCACATCCTTTATCCTTTAACATTAATTTAATTCATAGCACTAACTGTCTAAATTCTGTAGGTGAGGGTGAGAAACTGACTGTTCTGATATCTTCTGCTTTACATGCACAATCCCAATGAATCCTTGCATATGTAGGTATTTATATGTGAATACCAATGTGCACAGTTTTAATGTTAGATCTGAATTTTCTGAACTTGATGCTTACAACCCGAGTGATTGAAGGCATTTACTTAAATGAACATCTTTAGAGACAAAGAAATGATCCCTCGTAGAGTATTTTGTTCCTAATCCTGTATTACACTGAAAGTAGATTATACACTGCCTGGCCAAAAAAAAGCCGCACGCTCTAATATTTTCATGGAATGCATTTAGCCTTGATCACAGCATGCAATCGCCGTGGCATTGTTGCTCCAGTTCATCAGGTCGAGGCTCAGCAACATTAATGTGGCAGTAAAATGAAATCAGCTGATGACCTTAATGTACTGAATGAGCAGGTTATCATATCAATTGACTTTTTCTTCCCTGATGGCACAGATATAAAAGGGGGACTCAAATAATGAAAGAGTGGTTCAGGGAGCATGAGAAATCATTTTCACATATGTATTGGC
The DNA here is from genome assembly GCA_039654325.1 of Tandanus tandanus. Lineage (NCBI taxonomy): Eukaryota > Metazoa > Chordata > Actinopteri > Siluriformes > Plotosidae > Tandanus > Tandanus tandanus. The sequence goes on from JBCNYH010000010.1 coordinate 8,187,127, forward strand.
ACCCCAGATTTCTGATTTTAAGTCTATTGAAAGTTTTTGGGATGTGTTGGAGAAGACTTTATGGAGTGGTTCAATTTTTCCCTCGTCAATTTAAGATGTCGGAGAAAAACGAACCCAACACTGGATACAAGTTTGGTGAAACAATGGCATGACGATTACGTGCTGTAATCAAGGCTAAGGATTCAAGATTCAAGATTCTTTATTGTCATTATGTTCACACATAACGGAATTTTGTATGAGACTCTCAGCTTTTTTTTTTTTTTTTTTAAAAGGTACAATCAAGTTAACAAGGTACCTCCGTAACACAGTCATGAGCAGAATATTAATAAAACAAGTCAATTACATGCACAAACTTTTAAATAGCAATATGAGATAGAAATGTAGACTCTGAACACATGTGAATAAAAACTGAGCACTGGGATATACAGTATGTACACTGAAGGCACTATGAGATGAAATAGATAAACAGCAGCAGCATAGTGGATATAAACTAGTTTCATTAGTTCATTAAATTTCAATGAAGTAAAGTGCGGCAGTGTAAGAGTATAAGACAGTCACAGAGTTTGTGGATTCAACGTCCTTTTACAGAGTGCTCTGGTCTGTGTGAGAGTCAGCGGGTGGGGAGTTGTGTGTGTGTGAGCTAGTGAGTATGTGGCTGTGGAGGGAGGTTGCATGTGTGAGTGTGACTGCGGGGGGGTGGGTGGGGGGGGGGTGATGTCTTTCACGGCTCTGGGGAAGAATCTGTTTTTAAGTCTGGTTGTGCTGGTCTTAATGTTTCTGTTCCGCTTTCCTGAAGGAAGAGGCACAAACAGTCCATTTCCCGGGTGGGTGGGATACACCATGATGCAGCTGGCCTTCTTCTGGACCCGGACAGTATATATTGTATCCAGATCTGGTAGGCGCCAGCCCACAGTCCCCTGAGCAGTTCTCACCACCCGGGCCAAGGTCTTTCTGTCCTTTGCAGTGCAGCTACCGAACCACCCCAATGCACTGAGACAGAGTATGCTTTCTATTGTAGCGCTGTAGAAGTTCTTGAGCAGCTGAGAGGAGAGGAGAGTATGTTTTCCTGAGGAAGAAAAGCTGTTGTGCCTTCTTCACCAGGTGTGAGGTGTAGATAGACCAGGACAAGTCAGATAAAATGTGGACGCCCAGGAACTTAATATTGTCCACACGCTCCACCGCCTCCCCATGAATGCTAAGAGGGGCGTGCTCTGTCTTCCTGGTCCTCCTGTAATCCACTATGACCTCCTTGGTCTTGCTGGTGTTCAGAATGAGATTGTTGGTTGAACACCAGTTTATCAGGTGCTGGATCTCCTCTCTGTAGTGGGTCTCATCATTATCCAATATGAGACCCACCACGGTGGTGTTGTCCGCAAACTTCACAAGTGTGTTTGTTGAGTGGATAGCAGAACAGTTGTGTGTGAAAAGGCTGAAGAGGGCCGGGCTGAGCACACAGCAGTGCGGTGTTCCAGTGTTCAGGATCAGGGTGGAAGATGTAGAGATCCCTATCCTCACCACCTGGGGTTGGTTGGTGAGAAAGTCTCTGATCTAGGAACACAGTGAAGCAGACAGTCCCAGGTTGTAGAGCTTCAGTACCAGCATGTCCGGGAGAACAGTGTTGAAAGCTGAGCTGAAGTCCATGAATAGCATCCTAACATAAGTGTTAAGTTTGCTCCAGGTGGGTCATGGCTGTGTGGAGTGCTAGCAAGACAGCATCATCCATAGAGCGGATCTCCCTGTAGGTGAACTGAAGGCTAGAGGCAGAACAACATATTTGTGTGTGCAAATTTTGTGTTTTTGGCCAGGCAGTGTACTTTACTGCTTAATTTTGACAATATAATCAGGGCAGCCGTGGCCTAACGGTACGGAGAAGTGGGTTTAGGAGCAAAAAGTCGATGGTTTGTTTCTCGAAGCAGCAGGAAAAATGTGCGGGAGTGTACATATATATGTCTATGTATATATTCTTTTTTTTTCTTTGCCTGATAATTACTGACAAGTAAAGAGTTGTGACAGTAAGGTTATGATTTTTTGCCCTATATGATAAAGTGGCCGTGGGCTAATTAGTAATTAATGCATAGGTTTTATGTGTTGTCAAACAGCAAAGGAAAAAAATCATTGCAATTTATTGATTATGTGATTGATGTCTTCTCTAAGGATTTTAGTAGTGCTAGTTTTTTGGTATTTATTTCATTACATTAAGTGCAGTTATGAGTGTAACTTAAGAAACAGGTGATGAGCTTAATTAGTCATTAGTGAGGACTCTGAGGTCTCAAATGACAAGTAGACTCTTTACAAGGTCAGAATTTGATTAAAGAACAGTGCCAGTGATTGGACAGACTCTGCAGACCTGATTATCTTGGCTCTAGTGTCTCCCCATACTCTGTGTTCTATGTAGCTTATAGCATCATCTTTGTTTGGCCACATGTCTTTGTCAACCTGCACTATTTTACAGGTGACCAACTTGCACAGCAACATGCCACATTAGAGTAACATTTCTGTCCAAAAATACCGCAGAGCTTTGGAATACTGCTTTGTGTCTATGCTTATGCATATGTGCACTCTATAAACATTTTTTTAAGACTATGTGCTTGCACTGATCAGTGATGTCATCCATTATATTTTGGTGGCAGGTATCAGGAGTGGCCTTCAAGCCCACATACCATCAGTGTCATTGTGTGCTTTAGATCTGCTGACATGCTGGAGCATCTGCCAACATAGTGAACCACATTTTTGACACAGAGGAGCTGAGAATGGATAGGGAGAAATGAGATGACAGAGAATGGAGTGTGATTTGCTAAAAGAGAGAGCAGTGATGTATGACTCCCAACCAATCAACAAACAGCTGCAGCCAGGCTTTATTCTCGTCTAAACTCACTCACTTCTTTCCTGTCATCCTTACAACACCAGACTTGTGACTGTCCATGTCTGAGATTTATGTTTTAGGATAGAGGTGAAACAGGACCGTTTAAAACATAGATGTTATAATTATTGACCCATAGGTCGCAAAAACCACCAAAAATGATGTGTCACACAGCACCACTATTCCTTATTTTCAAATTAAAGTAGAATATTATTATGCGTTGCCTTGAGGTCACCGCTTGTAATGCCTAATCTCCTACCAGTAAAAGCCAAAGAAAATGCCCCTCAACTTCAAATTCCTTACAAACTTGGGGAAGTCTTCTTAACTACAAGTTTCCCATTTAAATTGATTATACTGAATACACAAGTGCATGTCTTCATCAATCAACATTCAAGCATATTTATTTTTAAAATCTGTAACACTAACCACACAGTTTGACACTGGCAGTTTGATACTGTCTGCTGATCAGTTAGCTGGCTTGCTTGTTGTTAAAAAAAAAGACATACATAAAACGAGCTGAAATTTAAAATTGTCATTTCAGGCTGCCAACTACCACTTAAAAGGCAAGTAAAAACACTTTTAAACTATTTTGTACCATCGCACCAGCACATCATGAGATGCCCTTCGCTTCTCAGCACAAGCCGCGTCTTCAGGGTTCACAAGCAAAAATTTAATTCCCAGCATGTACAGAAGCTGCTCAGCTGCAATTCATTTACCAATATAAACAGGAAGTGTATATAGGGTTTGCTTGTCCATGCAGCAATGGCAAAATATATTCCATCAGCACAAGGGTTATGTTAAGCTTGATCGTTTATGAATTCCAGTGTGATACGCTGCTTGCGCTAGCCTGATATTTGTGTCTGCACCCTGATCTAGTATGATATTCCTGTTTCTGTTTTGAGCATTGTTCATGTTAAGTATTCCTGTGTACAGACCTTGACCTAGCTTTAGCCCATGTTAAATATTCCTGTCTATAGATTCCTATGTATAGTCCTTGACCTAGCTCTAGCCCTGTTCCATTTGTTTCATATGCATTATCTCTGCTTGTCTTGTCCTAGCTTGTAGGCTTATGCCCTGTGTTGTCAATAGCCTGCTCTAGATTTTAATCCTGTTCTAATCTGTTTGCTATAAATTCCTGTTTATTTATCTTGATCCTGTGTCTGTACCTAGTTATAACATTCTGTCTTGTGTGGATCCTCTTGTTTGAATATGTATTGTTTTGCAACCTGCCCCCTGTTATCCTTGAGTGTGCAATCATGACATGTATATTCACAAATTAGCTGCCACACATGTTGAGTCTTTGCCTAGATTTTGTGTGCATTAGGAGTAATTCAATAAACAGTGAATATAATAACTATGATATGGATTATTTTCTCAATTATGACTTGTTCAAAATGCACTTGAAGAAACTAGAAGGAGACAGATTCTAAAGCTTAACCATAATAATTTCATAACAGTAATGTTGGCATAGTGTTTAGCACATCTGCCTCACAGCAATAAGGTCCTGGGTTCGAGTCCCGGAACCGGCAAGGGTGTTTCTGTGTGGAGTTTGAGTCATGATCTCCCTGTGATTGAGTGAGTTTCTTCCTGGTGCTCCCACTTTACAAAGACATGCACAATATCTTAACTCCCTCTTCCAATTGCCCTTAGGTGTGTGTGTGTGTGTGTGTGTGTGTGTGTGTGTGTGTGTGTGTGTGCGTGCGTGCGTGTGTTTGTGTGTGTGTGTGTGTGTGTGTGTGTGTGTGTGTGTGTGTGTTGACCCTGCAATGGACTGGCAAGCTGTTCAGGGTGTACCCCACCTTTGCCTAGAGTCGGCTAAGATAGGCTCTAGCCTCCCTGTGACTATAATAGTATTAAGCAGTTCAGCGAATAAATAAATTAATGAATGAATGAATAATTTGAGTCCATATTCTAAAAGGCATCACTACCTGTGTCACTACCTGGGCAATAGGTCTCAGACCGGTCTATCTCACAGTCACTCACTTTCAGTAAGTTGTAAAGTTGCTTTCAGAGTTGCATTAGATCAGGAAACTCATCAAGATAACCAAGATGGGTCACGCGAGACACCATGCACACATACACTCACACTTAAGGACAATATGTCTTAGGCAGTCAACAAGTGACATGCTATTGTATAGTAGGTTGAAACATTAGATGGTACCCAGAGTTTTAGATCAAATTAGGGACCCTGAAACTGTGAAGTGGCACTGTGCTATGGTTCCACCTACTTGTTTATCTGTCTATAGGTGGAAAAGGCTAATGGAGAGAAAAGTGTGAGGCTGAATGAATTTCAATGAAGATAAACAGGTGTGATTTCTGAATCAGTTGTGAGACAATACAATGTATGCTACGATTAAGCCAGAAATTTAAGCATGTTATACTGATTCACAACTAGACACAGCTTAATGTAGGGTGTGTTTACAGCAGCACAGAAATAGACAGCAGCATGAGGAAGTTTTTTCCTCTTGAACAGAAAGAAGGATTTAAAGTGTATATTTTAAAAATGCTATATGAGATCTCATATTAATCATTCATTCGTCTTTTTGTAACTGCTTACTGAAATAACCAGTGGATACACGTCAAGGGCAATTAAGTGTAGTAATACACCTCTCAGCATGTTTTTGGGAAGTGTGAGGAAACATAAACAGGGAGAGATGAAAAATACTGCACAGACAGTAACCTGAGCTCAGGATCGAACCCTGGAGCTATGACATGGCGGTGCTACTTCCGTCACCACCGGGAGCCTGGAGCCCTGAGATGACAACAACACTGCTTGTTCTTCCACCATGCTGCCTTATCTTATTTTATTCTTTTATATTTTCATATATTTATTATATTAACACACTACTTCATCATGAAATGTTTATAACACAGTATTATTTTTTTATTCCTAAAAATGAAGTACATGTTGCTTAAGGACCTTTTAATGTAACCTATACTAATGTAAAAAGAGGTGTACTGATAATACATTAAAGAAAGGTATGTTTGTTTGTTTTTTCCCCCCCGTTTTTTTCCTTCCTAATGTATCCAATTCCCACCCGTCAAGTGTTGCCTCTCTATCACATACGACCACCACCAACCAGGGAGGGGTGTAAACATGCACATGCCCCCTCAGTGACATGTAATGCTGCTTCCTTACTCTTTACAAACTGCTGCACATGTGCATTTGGAGGCGGACTAACACACTCGGAGAGAAAATACTATCCGTCTTTTTTGTACGAATGAGCTCACAGACATCAATAGATTGGCTGGTGATCGCTGTGAGTGACAGGAGATCATATGCCATCCCTCCCTCCCATGAGAGCTCGGCCAATTAGCTCCCATGGACTCCTGGTCGCGGATGGCTGCAGCATCAACCTGGATTTGAACTTGCGATCTCCAGGTTGATAGTCACGCACCCTTTCGATGTTCCATTTAGGAACCTGCTTGATCGTTTCATCTCTATGTGCATTCATAACATATAATTTACAAAAAGTAAAAGCAAGAAAAGCAGGCTTCCGGTTGCTTCCGGTCGGGACCTGTGTGTTTTTCAGTTTTACAACTAAGTTTGGCTTAGTTACGGGATTAATGCCCACTTGTTTTGGACACTTGTTCTGGACGACAGATACTGTGCTTCTATGCTGAGAACCTCAACTTGACCTCTGCCTCATTTTTGAAAATGCAGATTGTGGTACATTAAAGATGATTGGCCAAAATAAAGAGGTGTCTATGGGTCCAAAGAAGGTCCAGCAGACTGAGGACGTCGATGACATTAAAAAGTCGCTCGACTTCTTATCGGAGGAAGTTTCTGCTGTCAGGCTGCAGCAGAGAAGCGTCCTGAACCTGGTGGAGGAGGTGAAGGCTCTGCGGATTGAGATTGCTAAAAAAGGACAAGAGACTAGCCTACCTTGAGAGTAGAGTGGCGGACCTAGAGAAGTATATGAGGATGAATGATGTGATTGTCACCGGGCTCCACATTAAACCCGGATCATACGCTGATGGAATCTAACTCCACGGTGCAACAAGTGGCTGCTTTCTTAAAGTCTAAGGGGATTCACCTGGACTGTAACATCATAGAAGCATGCCATCCTCTGCACAGGAAAAACACCAGCGACAAACCAGCTGTAATCCTGAGGTTTGTTAATAGGAAACATAAGATGCCACTGCTCAGACAAGGTAAGAAACTTAAGGGCTTGAATGTATTCATTAACCTCTCAAAAAACAATGCAAAAATAGCCAGAAAAGCACACTATCGAAGAAGCAAGGGAAGATCCAAAGCACATCAAGATCCAAAACACTAATCATCAGGAATATTGAGGAACTGGAAAAATACCACAAAAGAAAAATACCACAGAATCGACAGGAACTAAACTGCAAGGTAACAACTACACACAACCATGACAAGTCCTGATAGAATGCACTCAGTTACATCCAGAGATAATAACCCAACCACTCAGTGATTGAACCAAACGGAACTAAAAACATTTGAATACACAGATTACAATCTACAAGATATGGAACAAGACATTGACCCAGATAACAATTTTTTCTACACTGTCAAAAATAACTGCTGCTACTACAGTAATGAACAATACAACCAGAACATTGACTCCAAGGACAAATTATCAATTATTCACTTTAATAGTAGAATTCTGTATACAAACTTTAATAACATAAAGGATTATTTATACAAGTTTTTACAACCATTTAACATTACTGCCATATCTGAAACCTGGATAAATTCTGAAAAAGGGATGGACTTTGTGGATGGGTACGAACTCAGATATAGAAATAGACAGAACAAGGTTGGAGGAGGAGTAACTATTTACGTGGATAAATCTCTGGACTTTAAGGTTTTGGATGGTATTGACCACTGTGACAGATAATCTTTTAGAATGTATATCAATTGAAATCAATATGGAAAAAAATAGAAATGTTATATTCAGCTGCACATACAGAGCACCAGGCTCAAATATTGATATATTCAAGGACAGGATGGAAAGCATGTTTACAAAAACCAGTAATAAAACAATTTTCCTATGTGGGGATTTCAATATTGACTTGTTGAATCCAAATAAAAATAAGAGTATAGAGGAATTTATTAACATGATGTATAGCATTAATTTATTTCCAAAAATCACCAGATCCAGCAGAATTACATCACATTGTGCCACTCTGAACGATAACATTTTCACCAATGACATAGAAAGCAAGGCAATAAGTGGATTATTAATCAGTGATATTAGTGACCACCTGCCAGTCTTTACAGATTAAGATGGAAATTACAGGATTAATCAGCCTAAAAAACAAATCGAGTATAGGAGAGTAAGGTCAGAGGAATCTATCAAAAAACTAAGAAACGATCTACTGGGACAGAACTGGGACATAATATACCAAGAACAGGATGTTAACATTGCATACGAAAAATTCATAAACATATTTAAGTTCTTATATGATAAAAATTGTCCAATTAAACAATACAGCAGAAAACTGAAATACATAACACCCATGGATCACAAGGGATTACAGAATGCCTGTAAAAAGAAACATACACTTTTAACAGAGAGTTTATAAGGCAGAGAAGTAAAAAGGCAGAAAATAAATGTAAAAAATATAAAAATAAGTTAACTCATATTATAAGGACATGTTAGAAAGAGTGTTATAAGAAAATATTAGAGGATAACAAAAATAATATTAAAGGAATATGGAGTATATTAAATAGTATCGTAAGAAACAATTCAAGAAAAACAAGTTTTCCTAAGTTTTTTAGTGATAAGGATATGGAAAATTATAATATGGATGATGTAGCCAATAGCCTTAATCATTTCTTTGTAAATGTTGCATCTGACCTAGCAGGAAAAGTCCCTGATCATGGAACATCTGGACTAAACACGAATGAGTTGATAGAGAGAAATCCCTGCTCAATGTTTCTTACAGCGGTGAATGAGGAAGAAATACTCCATATAGTAAATAAGTTCAAAAACAAAAAGTCTACGGATTTTAATGATATTGATGTCATTGGTGAAAAAAATTATGGAAATTTCAGAACCATTAACATATATATGTAATTTATCTTTCCAAACCGGTTCATTTCCAGATAAAATGAAACGATCTAAAGTCATACCTCTGTTTAAAGCTGGGAATAAAGACATCTTCACAAACAGACCTGTCAGTCTGCTTCCACAATTCTCCAAAATTTTAGAAAAACTTTTCAATAACAGATTGGACACATTCTTAGAAAAGCATAAATTACTCACAGATAGTCAATATGGATTCAGAGCTAACAGATCAACATCGCTGGCTATAATATAATCAATAGAGGAAATCACAAATGTCATAGAAAAAATAATATGCAGCAGTAATATTTGTTGATCTTAAAAAGGCATTTGATACAATTGACCATGACATGTTAATACATAAACTAGAGAGGTATGGTATCAGGGGAATGGTTTTAGATTGGGGGGGAAATTATTTAGCTAAGAGACAGCAGTTTGTGAAGTTGGTTAATTTTAGGGGGGAATTAATTTTTAACTGTAATAGGGTACGCACAAAAATAAAAAGTTTTTGTATATCTATCATCGGAGTAAAACTATGGAACAGTATGAATGTGGACCTTAAGCAACGTCCAAACATTGAACAGTTTAAAGTCAAATATAAAGGAATTATTTTCACGGGTTACAGGGATGAACTGGGGGGTAGGTAATCAACAGGTGTTTTCAAGCTTATGGTTTACATTCTTTTACTTATTAATTGGGTTCTTGTTCACTTTTTCTTGTAAATAGATTTTGGTAGAATTAAACATGTTTTGAGGTATGAGGGGTGCACAAATGAGAGATATTAACTGGGAAGTGGGTACATTATAATGTCATGAAATGAAAGGTACGGGGTGGGATTAAAAAAGATTATTCTTCTTCCCACTCCCTTTCGAATATGGTACAGTTAAATATTTCATTTGCTTCATTAATTTACTTTATACTTTTCAGTGTTTATCATTATTAGTATATTACTATCATTACTTTCATTATTCTTACTATTGTTGTTGTTATTATTAGTAGTATTATTTTCTTTTCTTTAGTCATTTTATTTAATTATATAAGTGATTTATTTTGTCATTGCTTGTACTATCTAGAAGTACTGTTTACTGACCACTATTTTTTACATATTCGAAATAAACATTCATTCATTCAATCTTTAAACAATGTTCTTTAGTTCAGTTGGAAAACTGGTAAATCCTTTAAGAAAGTGTAGGGAAGATACTGCAGGTACACCAGACACACTTTGTGACCATAGATTTATGAGCACTACTGAGTAAATCTTATTATTACTTGCAAGGTACATCTAGACTGGCCACTCTCTGAGGTATTCTCTTCTGACTCACTCTCTTCTGCTTTGTTGCAAACATTTCACTTTTATATATGCGTGTACACAAACAGACAAACCTGAGCACTAAAGACAAAACTGTCTGTATTTCTTTACCTCTCCAGGATCTGTGGATCAAAATTTGTGGAGAAAAGATGTCTATCCTTCCCCTTGTGTAACATGCAAATTTTAGCTCCTCAAATTTGCAAATTGCCCCTCTCTTGTGATTGTAGGTAATTTAAGGAAACATGCCAATCGATCTAAGAGGAGCCATTTTTAGGAGGTTGGAGTCCCACTGCAGAACAGGGGTCTCTCTCTTTCTTCCCTTCTCTCCTGCTCCTCCTCCTTCTCCTCAGGCAGTTCCTCGTTTATATTCATGCTTCTCCACAGGACGTAACGGCTCCTTGAGGATGTCACTCTGTGCCACTTTAACAGATGAACATATCTAGAATGAGCTATGGTGCTGAAGCACTCAAACAGATGTGGAGTTGGCATTTTAATTTACACACACACACACACACACATACACACACACACACACACACACACACACACACACACACACACACACACCTTGCTGACTATGACTCTGAACAGACACAAATCAGCCATAACAATATGTATACACACACCAATCCTACTTGTGTCACCAAAATTTGCGCAAACACATCAAAGCATAAACTCCTCTGAGGGTGTGCTGTGTGCATGATATCGCCTTCATGGTTTGGACTTGTTTGTCCAGCACATCCCACAGATGGAGAATTTGAAGGCCATTTCCCCTCATACCATTCCTGAACAGTTTTTGCAGTATGGCAGGGTGCATTATCCTTCTGATAAAGGCTACTGTCACTAAAGAGAAAAGGGATGAACTTGGTTTGCAACAACCTTTTGGCAGATAGTGAGTGTGAAAGTAACATCCACATAAATTCTATGACCCAATATTCCCCAGTAGAACATTGCCTAGAACATCACACTGCTTCTGGTGGCTTACCTTCTTCATATAATTCATCCTGTTGCCATCTCTTTCTCATGGAAGTAAGACACATGCATGCAGCTGTCCATATAATGTAAAATAAATACATAAATAAATAGATAGATAGCTAGATTGATAAATACATAAATAAATAATAATAATAATTATTATGAAAACACCTTTTTTCCATTGCTCATTGTAGGCATTTTCAGTGGAGGACAGAGGTCAAGTATTGGCAGTCTGACTGGTCTGCAGCTTCACAGCTTTAGATGCACCAACTACAATGCATGGTGGATTCTGACACCTATGTATCATAGCCAGCATTAACTTTTTAATCAACTTGTGCTCCTTCAGTGGCATCAGTCCACATGGGTCAGTCATCATTCCTCATGAGAGCCAGTGAGCCCTAGGTGTTCATGAATCTGTTCCTGGTTCACCATTTCTCCTTCCTTGTACCACCTTTAGGTCGTTACTATCCACTGCATACCGGGAGGACTCCTGAATTCCTGTAGTTTTGGATATGCTCTGGCCCATTTTGTTTAGGTATGATAATTTAACCCTTGTCACAGTTACTCAGATGCTTACGCTTGCCCATTTTTCCTTCCAACACATCAACTTAGACAAGTAGCTGTTCTCTTGCTGCCTAATCTCCCCCATCCTGTGATAGATGCCACTGTAATAAGACAATTATTGTTACTATCTTCACCTCTCGGTGGCTTTAAAGTTATGGCTGATAGGTGTTTAAGACTTTTCAGATGCATTATGTAAGGACATACAATATGTGACACCTGCACATAAAAAACATGTAATTGTTGCTCACCTTTGCTCATGTACAGTTCAAATCACATTTGTAATATTTATTACTTAAATTCAGTAGACAATAGACACTGTAACAAAGAATCTTTATTTCAATCGGGTGAAAAACTATTAAAGAACAAACCAGAGGAAACATTGCAAAAAATAAAATAAAATAAAAAAGGGAATCCATGCTTTTCTGGGTGATTCCACTTATTGATATTATCAGTCATTTCTGTGTACAGATGTAGATATGATTGACAATACAGTGTGCTTGAAAAAACAGGAGGGAATTATGAATAAGCGTCTTGGATGAGCACTGCCTGTCAGGGGTGGTAAATACTCAGATGCAGACCAGCAAAAGTTGAAGTTCAGAGTTTATTCTCACAAAGGGGTCAGGCAAAAGTTAACAAACGGCAGGCAAAAAGTAAAAAAAAAAAACTGGCAAAAATTCCAAACAGATAAAACAGAGCAGACAAAATACAAAAGACGGGTAAGTTCAGAATAAACCAACAGAGTGAGACTACTCACAGAACAGACTGGGACAAACTGACAACAAGGTAAAGGGAAGCAGGGTAAAAATAAACAACCAAATGATTAGGTAATTAAGGTCAGTTGTGGTTGGACACAAAATGGATGGAAAACAAAGACAGGAAGTGGAACCCAACAAGGGGAGGGGCAAGATAAGGGCACATGTCTGACACCAACAAACCAAATAGTAACTGTAATACAGCAGCTCACCAGCATGTGGAAAAACAAAACTAAAAAGACTAATTCAAGGCAGATTCCTGACACTGGCTGCCTTTATGATTCCTATAATAACTAAGACAGGTTATCTAGTGATGCAATGGTGAGAGTTGGACATGAAGTGTTTTTGAGAAGTGCAAATCTTAAGCGTAGCCATGTGAGACCATCCACATTAAAATAATTATTGTTTAAAAAAGAATAATAATAATCTATGACTATGATTTGTCTGAGAGATTATATTGAGTGTCGTATTCTGTGGTTCAGCCATGTGAAACTGTGCTTTAACATGCTGTGTCTGATGAACACATTTTATGTTCCACCTGACATGAACTTCCTGGAAGCCATAAGCGAGTTCATTTTCATTCCCCTCCTTTCCCCTTCTATATTATTTTCATCTAAGCTATATGATTTGTATAAAAATGTACTCAGGTTTCAAGTGGAAGCTCTCTTATTTAAGGATGTAGACAGGGGGATTGGTTGTTTTAGGCTGCAGTTGTCTTCACTAATTAAAATCCCTTATACAGCAGGAGACACTACAGGCTTTTGGAATATGTGACATTGACCACTTGTACTCATATGAGATGGCTATAGAGCTTAGCTTAATCCTAGCAGCAATTAATATTCCGCGACCAAGCATCAGCCTCACAGCCTGTGAATGCAAATAATTAAGTGGAAAAACCATACACCTTCAGCATAAGTTACTGCTCATGTGCATATCGGCAGAAAATTATTCTTGTTGTGAGATGTGATAATTCTTAATTAGTGACTATCATGGATATTTTTTCCTTTTCTACCTTGGATGCATGACAAACCCTGTGCTTGGATGCAAACTGGATTTCTTAAAAGTTAAAGGAGTATGTCCTTACATATATAATGTTTGCATAAACTGATGCTAATTAATTCATAAATTAGCCATTAAGTATACCTACCTCTGATGCTACCTAGCTCAATAGGGCATATTATGAGAAAACGCCTTTAGTAGTTATATAATCGGTGGGATAGCTAACACCTTTCATTTGTATTTTAGTTTATGTTGCTTGCTGACATCCATAAATACAACAGTGTTCATATAATGCAAACATTCTTTGTTGCTATTAATAATGCTAAGAGAGTTAACGAAATAAGGCATGTAAATCACAAACCGTTTGACTTGCTTTAAACTGTTAGCTAGCTGGGTATCTAGCTGGCTAATTAATGTTAGCTAAGAATGTTTCTGGATATCTTGGACACTGCTAAATAGTTTATGGTAGAAAAAATAAAAAGAACTACAGTGGAATGGTAGACATCATGTTCATACTCTGGGCCGCTAGTGACATTTTTCCGAACTCTGAATGTTGGGGTTCAGAGAAAAAAATGAGTTCCTGAGCTGTAAATATGAAATTGTTATGATGTTTGTGTGTTCACCTTGTACTTAGAATATTGCTGATAGGACTTGAAGGCAGCAACATTTTAAAATATTCTTCTCATGGTGGGTTAATTAATCCATTGTTCCTCTAAATAGAGCTGCCTTCAGAACTATACTGCTGAGAGATTTTGCATGAGTTGAGTTACTACAATAAGGAGTGACGGCCATGAATTAAAAGAGAAATGCATCTGCTTCATATCAGATAATCAAAAGAATCAGCTGCAAACAATTGAGAGAAATGTACAAAACTGGTCAGAGTAGTGCTGTGACAAAAAGTGTCCAGTTCACAACGCAAAGACCCAGATTCATTTTTCAGGTGTTTATTTAGCCTTTAGGAAAAGAAAAGCATACAATCATTCACACAGAAGAAATTGTTCCGAGAAAAGACCTCGGACCCCGTCTACCAGTTCTGCATTGGCTTATATAGTGCCCGTTCCACTCTGATTGTTCCCTCTGGCTCTGTTTCCAAGAAATGACAGAATGACTTCATATGTGTCATCTCTGATTGGTACATCGAGACCCCCCTTGTTAACTATGGCTTTTTCCAAGAAATGATATCATATTTTAAGTTGACCTTGAAAGGTCTGAACTCGACGACCCCTATCGCTTAGGACGGACATTTTTTACCTTTTTCAAGGTCCTTGTACAGAGTTGAATGGCCGAAATAAATAAGCTTACACCCACTTCAGTGAATAAACTACTCATACAATAGTCACATAAATCATCCAATAATTATATGGTGCAGTAAGTCATACAATTGCTCTTCCATGGGTATAAACATTAACAATTTAAATATTTTTTCATTAGAGATGACTTAATTGGACAGTTCTCCATTTCAGGATTACAAATGTCTTTAAATAAAGGAAATATGATCACTCATTCCAAAGATATTACAATTTCTGTATTCATATTCATGTTGATGCTGTTAATGATCAATAATTAATTTGAACATGTGATAGGGAAATCCAGCAAATTTGCATAAGATCTATGGAGGACCAAATATATGACATTATGAAATTTCAGACCGGCAGGCCATAGGCCTTCCTCAGTTCATGGGTCCAAAACACACAGCGCCCCCAGTGGTGCCTGATACCCCCGATTTTTTCCTCCACAGTAGTACTGAGAAAAAATAGAAAAGAAAACAATTTCTATCCATTTGACCAGCCAAAGAAGCATCAACTATTTTTCCTCACCCCTGAACACAATCATTTCAGAATTGATTTTCATGGCTCAAGGAGAAATAATGGAAACTCTTCTAATGTCGAAAATGTATGTGTTCCTTTCGGTTAACCAGGATAGACCATATTTCAGCCTTGTCAGAGATGGTAGTTCAGAAATCTTTCATTCCAGCCTCAGCTGCATCCCATGAGTGTGTGTCAACTAATCACCTGCCCAAATCAATCTTATAAATTTTGCTGTTTGACCAGCAAAAGAGCCACAGATCTTACACTAACAATGTTTTCATTTTTACATTTTTATCACCATGGCATTCCAGGTTTGTACAGAGCCATACTGTAGTGTGTGAGTCAAGTTCATTCTGAAATATGTAGACTTGATTAAGACTGGAAAATTAATGTATTAAATATTGTAATACTATAACATCTACCGACCAATCATCTACTGCTGCATTTCTAATACATCACAGCTGATTGACTGCTTTTGTCAATTTCATTGTACTTGCTACACAGACAAGCTACATGTTCCTACAAAGTTTTCTGTGTGACTGCTGCACTGTAAGAGCCTAGCTTTTCCAGCTTATTATCAGCACAGACATGTCATACGTTATTAATGATATCAGCCTTTGGGGTGAATGAAAATATTGATTGATGATAGATGCTATGGTATTAGATTGAGTCTTGGGGTCCAATTACACTGCATGTGATTGGAAATAGAAAAGTAGAACAGAATTCCAATGTTTAGTGTTATCTCAGGTGGCTGTCATCAACCCTTCTAACAGACCTTTACAATGGTTTCTTCTTGGATAGTAAGGAGAAAAGAGGCATTTATGCAATTCTTTTCCAAAATGAATACAAGTATCCATTTTTTAATAATTGCCAATAATGATATTTAGATTAGTAACTAGAATATTCATTATTAATGACAATAACTACTACTACTGGGCTCATTCTTTATAGCGGAGCTCCAGAGCTCCATACTTCTGCAAACGTTGTAAAGCCATGAGCTCAATTTTGTTGTCGCGTCTGTGCTCACGTGTCCACACATGCAACCTTATAAATGTAGAAAATGGCAGAAATAATATCGCGCAAGCCGCCACTGTCAGTGCTGAATGCACTTGCACTTTGCAGCTTATTTTCTTAGCTTAGTGTGTAAGTTTTTGTAAACTTCATTCATTCATTCATTCATTTTCTGAACCGCTTATTCCTAATTAGGGTCGCGGGGAGGCTGGCGCCCATCT
>JBCNYH010000010.1:8234332-8246931 GCA_039654325.1 Tandanus tandanus
GGGGTTCAGACGTGTGTTCTTCCGGTCTGTGTTGTTAAAGGGAAAAAAAAAAAAGCATCAAGTATTTTTCAGACCTGGAAGGAGTCTCCAGAACCCCCCCCCCCCCAAAAAAAAAAAAAAAAAAAAAACCTTCCTTTAGTTTGCATTTATTATAATTTTGTGTATATACTATAAATTTGAGTATATACTAAAACAATGAGCTTTAAAAGACACCTTCACGAAGCACACGTATTGTCTGCCTGCATGGCTCGGATAGCGTGTTGAGCTCGTCTGCCAATATCATGCTTAAATTATGCAAAGATAAACTTTAAATCTTTTTGCTTTTCCTAAGTTCCTATGTAGTATATACTAAAACAAATATTGGCCTTGAGCTTGGTGGACATCACTGAATAGTCCTCTCAGGGTTCATTCTTGGGGAATATTTAACGACACCTCTGCTTCAGGGAATTATTGACAACTATATATATTTTTTTCTTTTATTTGGGAAAAAAATATATGAGAGAAAAAAACTGAGCTCTTAGAAAATGCAGGAGAGATCCACTGACAATCTTTTTAGTGGGGGTATGTAATTTCCAACCAAATGAGTTAGAGTGGTAAACAACCACTAGCCACCAGGCCATAGAGGAGCCACTTCCTTTCACACTTAATAAATGGTTAAGGACAGACCCAAGCTGCAAGTTCTTTTCCCCTTCCTGTGGCGTGATCCCTCTACCCCAAGCACAGCAGGGGAGTGATTTATTCATTGAGGAGTGCAGTGTGTGGTGTGGACCTCTATGCCGCTGCAATAAAAGCTGTAAACAGGTTTCCCGCAGGGCTGCTGAATGGAAAACACCTCCTCCAAGAACTGGCACATATCCCTGTGTGTGTCTGTGCATGTGTAGGTATACAGTAGGACTCTACCCTCCTTTACTCTGACACAATGAGATATGACCACCTTGTGCAATATACACTTACACAAGTTGCATCCTACTTGTATGTAAGACAAAGAATTTATTTATCAGTTATCTTTTTTTTTTTAAAATTAACATGGGCACTACTGACATCCTATTTCAAAAGTGACCATGTTCCTGTGTGTGTACACAAAACAGAGGAGTTGATTGATTACTGTTGTTATAGGATCTTGTGGTTCAGGCATATGATCATAAATAAATCCCACACTGATGAAGGTAAATGACAAAGACATAAAGGTTAAAAGAAGTATTTTTTCAATGATTTTTTTTAAACCAAACATTTATTTGAATAAATATTTAAGTAGGGCACCACAGTGGCATAGTGGTAACATAGCATGTCCATTTCACAGCAAGAAGGTCCTGGGTCCTGGGCTTGTGTGTTTCTGTGTGGGGTTTGCATGTTCTCCCTGTGCTTGCAGGGGTTTCCTCCGGGTACTCTGGTTTCCTCCCACAGTCCAAAGACATTCACATTAGGTGAACTAGCTGTTTCAAATTGACCCTAGGTGTGAGTGGGAGTGTGAATGGTTGTGTGTGTGGCCCTGTGATGGTCTGGCGATCTGATCAGGGTGTACCACACCTTCACCCAGAGTTGGCTGAGATAGGCACCAGCATCCCTGCGACCCTAGTAGGATTAAGTTGTTTGGCAAATAAATGAGTGAGAATATTTAAGTGTCAAGCACTTGAAGCTGTACATTGGTATCTATAAATATGTAACAGATGAATGCATATTTATATACGTACATAAAATGTCTGTGGTGGATCTGGAGCCTATTCTGGGAATACATCTTGGATGGGATGCCAGTACATTACAGGACACCAAATGTGCATACTGTACATTAGCACCTACATAAGGAAGCTTGAACAGATTTTCCACACAATTGTGTCATTTATTTCTTAATTGGAAGTTAGTGTGACCTTTCTGCTTATTAAGCTATTCCAAGGCTAATAAGCCACCAAGCTATGTCAGCACCCCAGGCATGCTATCCAGCTGAGCCTAAAATATTCTCCAAGAATGGCCAGTACATAATGAAACGAATACTTAAGGTTGGTTATATTGCTTGTTTGCACACTGCTGGGTTTTGTTGAGGTTTGGCTGCTGGAAACAGAAGTCACAGTTGTGTGATAGTGATAATTAATTGCGAGACAAAGAGTCACAGTTGTGAAATATTAACTTGCAGTTGCAAAATGTCAAGGCACAATTGTGATATTAATTCATAATTTCAAGAAAATTATTTTCCCTGGGTGAAAATAACTTGCATTAATTTATTTTAATTATAATAAATTAACAATTGTTTGATATCATGGAATAATTGCAAGACAAAAGCACACAGTTATGAGATAAATCTGTATAATATTTTCTGATAGGTTTGCAGAAACAAGCCTTCATCCATAGGTTGTCAAGGCATCTACCAGCCTGTTTTTGGAGGCCAGGAGAAACCAGAGAACTCACACAGAAATAAAGAATGTGCGAAAGCTTTTTTATTTACACTGATCATGATCACTTAGCACAAATATAGTTCATAAGCTAATGCAGCTCTATCGAGCCCATCAAGTTGGCGTCTTCGGAGTAAAGAAAATTTACAGCTGTGTAGGTCTGTAGGTTGATAGGGGTTTGAAAAACCCTGATCTGACTGATATGATGTGTTTATAGGGTCAGATCAACCCAAGGATTTTTCAAATTTTAGTTTTAGAAACAGTTAAGAACATGAACTTTTGCAATCTTTCAATTAAGCTTTTGTTTAAGAAATTATTAAGAATGCCGTCACACACTGTCCCTAGCACTGGGCATTGGTTGATATGCCAAGTCTGGTGACTAACACTAGTTTTGTTATAGTTGATGTGAAGGCTACAGTCCCAAAGGTGCAACCAAACACTAACCACCGCTGGAAGACTGCCTGTCTGTCAGTGAAGAACTTGCCCCATCCACCCTGGTCTCTGCCAGCACTCATGCCCCATTGTCCTGTATTAATGAGCTATTGATCCATGGAGACAGGTTTTTGTAGCAACGCGCTCTGTTGCACACATTCCCTCTGGCCTGCTTGTGCTGGACTGTATCGATGTACGAGCTGCAAAAAGCAGTCGTAATGGATACACAACGGCTGAGGGAACCCCTGGGTATAGGCATGGGATGGGATATTTTTATGTTCTGCTTCTCGTAAGCCCCCTTTTCAACAAGCGAGGGCCCCTGGGACAAGTGGGAGTGCTGCCCAAATCACCTCTAACATCAGCGCTGAGGTCCACTGAGGGGACAGATAGCATTTCTGCTGCTCCTGCTGCTCATGGTGACATGATGAATTATTTGGGTCCACTGTCTCTAGCCATGCATCACACCCATAGTAAATTGGAAAACAAAAAATGTATATATTTATATTTAGCACCTGAGTTATAAATACAGATTTGGTTTATTTCAGCACTTTTTTCTTCTTAAAGCAGCACTTTATCTAAAGAGAGCTCTGGCATGTTCTTTTTGTCAAGGTGACACCTGGTGCTTTGCTATTTCGAGTTTGAGCTATTTTAACTGTTTTCAGCATTTCTTTTTCAAATAACTGAATGAATCATACCTGAGAAATAAAAGTAATATCAGTGATTTGTTTTAACTGGGGTGCAGTGCATTGGCACATTGTACAAGGCTGCTGCCTCACAGCTCCATTTAGATCCTGGGCTCAGGATACTGCCTGTGTGGCAATTCTATGTTCCTCCATGTCTGCATGAGTTCCCTCTGAGCTCTCCAGTTTTTTCCCTCCTCCAAAAAACATGGCTATATGTGGATTGGCTAAGACAAATTTCGCCCAGGTGTAAAGGAGTGTGAATGTGTACACATCCTATCCAGATTGTATTCCCACCTCATACCCAGTGATCAGGTTAGGCTTTGCATTCACTGCAACTCTGGGTAAAGCGCTCACTGAAAGTGTTTGAGTGAGTGACTGAGGTCTATAATTGGAAAATAATGAGACAGAGATGGAAAAAACGAAGCTTTTGTATTAATGCAGCTATTCATGCCATTCCTATGCATTACTTTTCATGTGTAAATTTGTTTTTCCTAGCCTGAAGTGGATGTGGTATATCTAATGGTTATCAAGAATTATTGTCTGTTATGTGTTATTAAGTAGTGCATTTCTACAAAACAAAGTCCATTCAAGCTGTTGAAGCAATAATAAATCCTGGTTTAGAGAGTGATTATAAATGAGCATTAAAAAAAACAAAGCTTCTTTACAATGTAAAAATCCACTTCTTTGTCACAAACTGGAAGCATATGCAAGCAAAGTTGTCTATGATTTTCCTGTGACTGAATATTCAGATGACCTGTTCCTATCAGGCAGAGATGCAAGAAGACTGATTGCACAGTTGACTTCATATATACTGGTATCCTTCATGGCAATAAGCATACTGCAGTAACTGAAATTTCAAGCTAAAATATTCATTGGTGTGAAAATGTGTTTGCCCCTTTCTGGTTTCTTATTTTTTTGCATGTTTGTCACACTTAAATGTTTCAGATCATCAAACAAATTTAAATATTAGTCAAAGACATCACAAGTAAACACAAAATGCGTTTTTTAAACAAAGGTTTTTATTATTAAGGGAGAAAAATAATCCAAACCTACATGGCCCTGTAGTGCTGGATTTCTGATCCCAAGGTCGGGGGTTCAAGCCCCACTATCAACGGGATGTCACTGCTGTCCTCCCAGTGCAGCTAACTGGGTTATCAAATGCCAGCCATGTCTCTCACTGTCTATGGTCAGAGGCATGTAAAAGAACCATTGCTGATTTTTGTCAAGAGAGCCATCAGCGTGTTTTTGCCCTGCGATGGCCTGCATGGCAGAGTTCCAAGATGAAAACCACTGCTGAGCAAAAACAACATTAAGGCTCGTCTCAATTTTACCTGAAAACATCTTGATGATTCCCAAGACTTTTGGGAAAATACTCTCTGGACTGACGAGACAAAAGTTAAACTTTTTGGAAGGTGTGTGTTTCATTACATCTGGCGTAAAAGCAACACTGCATTTCAGAAAAAGAACATCATACCAGCAGTAAAATATGGTGGTGGTAGTGTGATGGTCTGGGGCTGTTTTGCTGCTTCAGGACCTGGAAGACTTGATGTGATAAATGGAACCATGAATTCTGCTGTCTACGAAAAAATCCTGAAGGAGAATGTCCGGCCATCTGTTCATGGCCTCAAGCTGAAATGAACTTGGGTTCTGCAGCAGGACAATGGTCCAAAACACACCAGCAAGTCTGAATGGCTTTGGAGTGGCCTAGTCAAAGTACTGACCTGAATCCAATTGAGATGCTGTGGCATGACCTTAAAAAGGCGGTTCATGCTCGAAAACCCTCCAATGTGGCTGAATTACAACAATTCTGCAAAGATGAGTGGGCCAAAATTCCTCCACAGCACTGTAAAAGACTCATTGCAAGTTATGGCAAACGCTTGATTGCAGTTAAGGGTGGCCCAACCAGTTATTAAGTTTAGGGGCAATCACTTTTTCAGACAGGGCCATGTAGGTTTGGATTTTTTTCTCCCTTAATAATAAAAACCTTCATTTATAAACCGCATTTTGTGTTTACTTGTGTTGTCTTTGACTAATATTTAAATTTGTTTGATGATCTGAAACATTTACGAGTGACAAACATGAAAAAAAAAAGAAATCAGGAAGGGGCAAACACTTTTTCACACCACTGTAGGCATACACTGTATAATTTTATTTTCATCAAGCATTTTCTTATGCAGTTTTTTCTGGTTTCAACGTTATCAACCATTACAAAACATTGACTTTGAGTTGTTTCAATCATGTCTCAGTTAACACTGATAAATGTTTCAGGTCATTATCTTGCTGATTTTAGGCTGAATATCCTGCAACTAGAATTTATGTTTGCATAAATCTTCACAAGATCCCCTGGACCCCTAGCTACAAAACAGCCTTAAAACATAAATGATCCATCACTGTATGTTAGAGTGCATATTTAGTGCTTGCTCTATGGTGCTCTTGCTCTGACAGTTCCTCAACCCAATCACTTGAGTTCATAATTTGTCTCAATTAGAGATCTGTGTAAGACATTTATATATATATTTTTTTTTAAATCAATTATTACTGTTGTTTGTACCTGCCTATCATATTTTCTAACTAGTCACACAATTTATGTATGCAGCCACAAATCTGACCAGGCAGTTACTAAGGACTGCTGCATCATATTGTAATAAATGTGGTCTTTCTTCATGTTCTTTCATTTCATTCTTTCTTCATCTTCATTGATCTGCATCAACATGTACCATCCTCAGAAGGACAGACATCTATAATCAAATGCTCAAAACCATGATTCACATGTTAGTTTGTGACAATGCACTGAATTGGGAAAAGTGGCTAGAGCCCTTGTTGTTTGCAGTATGAGAGCTGCATGGAGTTCATTAAAAAAACTTGGGGTAAATTTAGGGTAAAAATTAATTTCTGTATGTTGACCTGAGAGCAAAGTTCCACATTCTTAGTCACCTAACACAGGAGAATTTTCTACAGGTGCCCGAATGACAAGCTTGGCTATATAATAAGGGTGGTTACCTAAAGGAATTTACACCAGGAGATAATGTACTAATTTTACTACCTATTTCAACTTCTAAATTAATCACATAATGGGAAGGGCCCCTTGAGGTTACACAGCAAATCAGAAAAACATCCTGAAACTGTGGAGAGAGTAGGCTTCTGTGTCTATGGCAATGATGGTTCAGGAAATGGCAGAGCTGTGACCAGAGTCAGCTGCAGGCTGGATGGCTCTTTGGTCTGAATTGGCCGATGGGTAACAGGACACTAATAAACATGTTAACATATGTGGGTAAACAGCAGTTTGCCAGGCACATTTAACTTCAGACTTCTGACCCAAGCATGTGCAACCACTTTTGCACAAAACGGGATGTTAATATTGCACCGGAACCAGATATAACCCAGAATTATAGTAGAATTACATAATTCCCTGAACTTTTTTTCCCCTACATTTCAAAATTACACATCACACCCCATAACATGATTCACACCACAGTTTACATAGCAAGTGATATGTCAACTCAGTCTAAACTGAGTTTGTTTATTTTTAAGCAATAAAGTGCATCAACTTTATTTTTTAATTCTGCAAAGTGGTCAGTCACATGACTGTGACTCAGCTTGGAAAGTTGTTCCTTCTCAACCACTAAGATAGCAAGATCAAAGCCATCAAAAAAAAAAATCTACAGATGTCATGTGGTAATATTTTAAATTGCATAATTTCATTTAGTTTCATTAAAAAATAAATCTGACTGTTGTTGTCTCACATTACCAAAGCTCAAACTACCCTGAGTGTTGCACACCGACACATTGTAACACCTGCCTCCATTGATGTCTCTTTATACACACTCCCTAACCACTCACCCTCACAACTCTGACACTTTGGTTATGCTCCCTGGATCTCCTGAATATTGAAAGCAACTGGACTGCTAATTGATCTGTGTATTTAAACCCTGGCTTCCTGTTCCTCCTTGTGAGGTATTGACTTTGTTGTACTGAGCCTTGGTTTCTGCAAGTTATTGTTTCTTTGTTGATACCCGTTGCTTGACATTGTTTGAACTGATTACTGATTATCTGGATTGTGATTTGGTATCTCTGCTGATTATTAATACACTCCTTATTCTGCATTTGAGTCTTTTGAGTCTCTTCATTACAGAATACCTCTCCTCTGACATGAATCCAGCAGAATTTGAAATGAGGTTACAATGCCAAGAGGAGAGGCTTAATGAGTTGGGAGAGATTATCTGCTGACTATAAGGTCCACTACCCCATCAGTCTGACGCTGAACATGGATCTCCTGTCCCTCCAATAACCACACAAGTGACTGTGAGTCAACCACCCAAGTTTATTGTGGTGCCTGAGCATTATGATGGAAACCCAAATAATTGCAAGGAGTTTATGATGCAGTGTGCCTTGTATATTAACCATCATCCTCACATCTTCTCCTCTAATGTGGATAAAGTGCACTTTGTCATTTCTCTGCTCACAGCAAGGCCTTAGATTGGGCCACTGCACTGTGGCACCACCATAGTCCTGTGTTGAGTTTGGAAATGCACTTCAATGGTCATTTCTCACAAGTTTTTGATCATCCAGCCGCTGATTGTACACTTGGTGATAATTGTGTGACCTCCATCAGGGAAGTCTGCCTGTTGCAAATTATGCACTGAAATTCAGAACAATGGCAGCAGGAAGTGGGTGGAATGAACCAGCCTTATTAACCATGTATCGGTGTGGCTTGAATAATGAGCTCCAAGCAGAACTGGCCTGCAGGGGAGACACATCTAACTTAGAGGCATACATTCAGATGTCCATCTCCGTTGATCATCTCTTGTGCAGTCAGAAGAAGAACTAGCCTCCTCGTTCTTTTGCTCAGTTTTCAGTTGTATCAGTTCCAGTCTCATCTACTTCTTCCTCTTCAGATCCAGAGCCAATGCAACTAGGCCGTGAGCACTGTCCCCGGAAGAGTGTCAACGGCGTTATCAACTCAGTCTTTGCATGTACTGCGGAGAGTCAGGTCATCAACACCTGAATTGTCTGGTACGTCCCCAGAGGTAACAGTTGATGACCACAACTCTGGTGAGAACTTCTGCCTTCTTAAATGTCGCACAAAAGCAATTTTCAGTACCTGCTATGGTTTCCTATGGAGGGGTTTCACTGTCACTTCCAGCATTAGAAGATTGAGGAGCAGCTGGCAATTTTATTGATGAACAGCTTGCTAACCGTCTAGGTGTATCCTTGCTCTCTGTTTAATCACCCCTTCAGTTGAATTTGCTAGATGGACAGATCCTGGGAAAAGGTATAGTGACTCATCAAACCGCATCCCTTCATCTACAAATTGGGGTGCTACATCATGAGGAGATACAACTGTTGGTAATCAATTCACCCAGAGACTCTCTTGTTCTTGGCTATGTCTACATGACCCCCCTATCTCCTGGAAGCAAGGTGAATTACAATGCTGGAGTACTCCTTGTTGGTCGTCTTGTCTTTCACTTCCCTGTTGATCTACTTCCGTAGAAAGTCCAACAGCTGCTGGTATTGAAGATGTGCCTTGTGAGTACCATCAGTATCATGATGTTTCCAATAAACAGCCAAGGTCCCTTCCTTCTCATCGACCCTGGGATTGTGCCATCAATCTCCTTCCTGGAACATCACCACCTAGGGGTAGAGTCTACCCTCTATCCATCCCAGAAATGGAAGCCATGGAACAGTATATTGATGAAGCCTTAAGTAAAGGTATTATTAGCCCTTCTATGTCTCCTGCAGCCTCTGGTTTCTTCTTTGTTAAAAAAAAGAAGGATGGAGTCTCTGACCGTGCATAGATTATCGTGCTCTGAATAATCTAACCGTGAAATTCCGCTATCCTCTTCCATTGATACCTGCCGCACTAGAACAAGTCCGAAAGGCCACTGTGTTTACTAAATTAGATCTGAGAAGTGCCTACAACTTAATTCGGATACGTGAGGGTGATGAATGGAAGACTGCTTTCATCACCACTAGGAGGCACTATGAATATTTGGTCATGCCGTATGGTCTTGCTAATGCCCCAGCTGTGTTCCAGTCATTTATCAATGAGATTTTCCGAGATATGGTTCACCAGTTCCTAATTGTCTACATTGATGATTTGTTGATTTACTCCTCTAGTTTGACAGACCACATTCAGCAGGTCCGTCAACATCTGCGAGAACATCAGCTATTTGTGAAAGCCGAAAAGTGTAAATTCCACCGAACCACCATTAGTTTCCTTGGGTATGTTCTTAGTCCACGGTGCATACAGATGGATGAGAAGAAGGTGCTGGCAGTTCAAGATTGGCCTGAACCCAGAACAATTAAAGAACTGCAACGATTCATGGGTTTCTCAAACGTACCGTCGCTTCACTCACAATTTCAGCAGTGAAGCAGCCCCACTCACAGTCTTACTCACAGGCTTGTAACACCTGCCTTCATTGATGTCTCTTTATACACACTCCCAAACCACACACCCTCACTGAACTCTGACACTATGGTGACGCTCCCTGGATCTCCTGAATATTGAAAGCACCTGGATGGCTAATTGATCTGTGTATTTAAACCCTGGCTTCCTGTTCCTCTTTGTGAGGTATTGACTTTGTTGTACTGAGCCTTGGTTTCTGCAAGTTATTGTTTTTCTTTTGATACCCGTTGCTGGACATTGTTTTAAACTGACT
The DNA here is from genome assembly GCA_039654325.1 of Tandanus tandanus. Taxonomy (NCBI): domain Eukaryota; kingdom Metazoa; phylum Chordata; class Actinopteri; order Siluriformes; family Plotosidae; genus Tandanus; species Tandanus tandanus. The sequence continues at coordinate 8,244,491 of JBCNYH010000010.1, forward strand.
ACTGATTATCTGGATAATGATTTGGTACCTCTGCTGATTATTAATACACTCCTTATTCTGCATTTGGGTCTCTTGAGTCTCTTCATTACACACATGGAGAAGCTGTGACATGCAACACATGGAGTATTTGTGTTCTAGTTAGTGCTCAACCACGGTGACATGCACTGACATACAGAATGTCTGCATAAACTGTAGCTTCTATTTGTAGTTACCATTCTTGCTACATGTTTGAGTAGAAATACATAAATACTTTTTCCTGTTATGTCATAATTATCAGAATTAATGCAATGATAAGTGGGCCATTTTCAGAAAAATGTACACAGTAATGGGAAAGACATTCTAAAGAAAGAAAGCGGGGTGGTAACTAGAGAGAAAGCTTACAGCAGTCATATGTGTGGGTTTATATGTTTGATCTCTATGAGTAAGAAATAGACAATTTGCCTGTGTGTGTCGTACCCCTCAACAGAATGAAGGTGTACAGTTTTTACAATTGCTGATTAGGATATTTTGATAATTGCATGTAATTTGTTTATGAATAAATTTATTTATCATTTCTAACTTGACTGTAACCCCATGAGGCCTGACAAACTACACTTGAGACTGGCATCTCAGAAGTTAAAAGTAAGTTGCTTCATTATATGATGGCCAGCATTATGCTGTCCATAAAGCAAATTTACTTCATCTGAGCAGTATTTTAAAGGTATACAGATGTGGTGTGAAGTGCAAGAAAGACAAAGCTATCCGAAACCTTGTCTTGTGTGAATGAGGTTCAGAGGTGAGAGAGACAAGCCGGCGCAGGCATTCCTGCACTCCAAACCAATGCAATACATTAAATGTAATAATTTCCAGCATTGAAGCTTCATTACCATAAAGGCAGATTGATTCACCGTCGTTTCGGAAACGCCAGCCACGCGAGGGAATAAAGTAACGCAAATGGACAGCTCATTAATTCCTTCACACTCCCGCACCCAGAACGACATTTTTATATGCTAGAAATTTACAGCGTTGACAGACTAACTGAGCACACTCCTAATTTGTAGCATCTCAGATTTGTTTTTGTTTTGGCATCATCTTTATTCTTTACTGCAAATTACAGAGTGCCTTGAGTAATCTGGCAGGTCCCCTGGAATGTTGATGAGCAGACCGCAGGGATTTACTGAGGCGGAGAGTGTGGGCCCGGATCTTTATGATAATTGAGGCTTTTCTTTCTGCTTAGTCAATGTTTCGGTGTTTTTCCCACCTCTTTCCATCTTCTTTAGCACCTTTGGGCTCTGGCATAGAGTCCCCAAAGCATACAGAGAGACTTACATGTCTCATGACTTCATATATCAAAAAGTCTGAGTGATGCTTTCATCACACGATGTTGCTCATTGCAGGAATGGAAATACTTTATCTGCATAACTGTGTTTCTATGAATAACTACATTAAGTGCTATCACAATATACATGAACAAAACAAATACTGAGATAAACAAGAAAAGGCACAACACTGGCTTTAGCTGCTTTATTTAACATCACCACTAATTCTGAGGCCAAACAAGACAGAGTGAAATATAGCACGACGTACATCCAGGCAGCGAAAAAGCTTCCTACTGTGAGGAGGAGGCATATTTTAGAAGCAGCTCAATCCTATTAAACTGATCGAGCAGGTTTAGTGGAAAACTAATCAAGTGATTCAAAACTTCAGTCAAGGTTATATGGCAATGTAAATTGAATTTGATACCAGGGCTGCGTCATGGGCATTTGAGAGCCACAGAGTGTAAAGTTCACTCCTCTGGCTTGATGCTACCTTTAAGGCGTTTTTGGGCAATTCGCATGCATACAAATTATGGGTATTAGATAGTATGTTAAAAAATACTATGAAAAGACAAAACCATGCCAGCAAAACCATCTATCAATTTATGTTTGAACAATGTTGCTACAACATTGTGCAAAAGTTGTGATAATGTCATTTGTAGACTCCCAAAAAACGTGGTTAAAATGTTACAGGTAACATTTTCAGTAAATTTCTCAAAATGCAACACAGTACAAATAGTTTGCAAGGACTGTGCACATGTGTACTGTGGTTTCCTTTTAGTACCTGTGCGATTCACTGAAAAGGTGACATTAGAATGGATGAATCAGTGAATTTCAGTGAATCGCACAGGTACTAAAATGAAACCACAAATAACAACAGCCTGCAAGTAACATTATCACAACTTTTGTGCAATGCTGTACGTTGTTCAAACATAAATTGATAGCTGGTTTCATGGTTTTATCATACATTTCTGTTGGAATTATATGCCATAACGATCAATGCCAATGTAAAATTGCTTAAAATACAAAATGTCAATAATCATTGTTCTTTAATGAATTGTGTGTTACATACGGTGGCCGGGAAGTGCAAAACAAAAATACATTTTACGAAAACAAAAATACATTTTACGAAAACAAAAATACATT
>JBCNYH010000010.1:8330016-8343594 GCA_039654325.1 Tandanus tandanus
TATAATATCATGCAAAATATATATTATAATTATACATGTAGGCCGATATATATTAATTATATATATTCATGTACTATGTAAATCTATAGCATGTTTATAGATGATTCTATATATTTTCCATTGATGGCTCTGGAATTTTTGAATTGACTTTGAATACTATAGCCTGCCTATAGAAATACATAGATTCTACAGAAGATCTATAGAATTATGAACCGGGCTTTAGAATTCTTTAGTTGACTTTAGATTCTATAGTCTATCTATAGAAATCTATAGATTCTACAGGTAATCAATAGTTTTTTCTATGGGAGTGGAAGACCATCAATCACACTTTTCAAAACTGACTGGTGTTCTAGCTTTTCCATGCTGTCACATGACACTGCTAAATATATTTGTTCATACTATCGATATATGATGTCTAGGATGTCATACATATGAGGCTCAGTAATAAAACGCTATATTTCTTATTTATTCACAAAAAGTAGAACTGCCAGAATTAAATATGCTCTTACAAAGATCAGATGAGCCAGCTCTCTTCGGATGATGAATGGTGAATGAGTGGATCAGCTCCAGATCATGGATCGCTGCAGGCTAAAGGCTAACCCAACCCGATCGGCACTCCTATCAGTGCTACTGGCCAATGTACGATCCCTGAACAACAAATTGGACTTTCTCAGACATTGCCTGGCCACCCAGCCTGAAATGAGGAACTGCTGTGTTTTCATTTTCACAGAAATGTGGCTGCAGACCAATGTACCCAACATGGCTATTCAGCTGGAAGGGCTAACAATGTTCCGTGTGGATAGAGACACTATCGCCTCCGGTAAGACTCGCGGTGGAGGGCTGTGTGTGTATATCAACAAGGACTGGTGTGTTAATGCCGCGATTACCGCTTCCTACTGCTCATAACAACTGGAACTTTTAGTGGTTAGATGCGGTCCCTTCTACCTGCCGAGGGAGTTCATCGCCATTGTTATACTAGCAGTCTACATCCCACCTGATGCTAATGCTAACATAGCACTACAGGAGCTCCATGATGCCATCAGTGAACAGCAAACATCCCACCCGGATGGATTTTTCATCATTGCCAGAGATTTCATTCAGGTCAACTTAAAGTTTGTTGCCCCAAAGTTCTTTCAGCATGTGAACTTTACCACAAGAGGGAACAATATACTGTTTTTTTTAATTTAACACAAACATCTGCGGCTCATACAAAGCCAAACCCTGCCCACACCTGGGTCTCTGACCACCTCTGTGTCCTGCTGCTGCCTGCATACAGAGTCCTGCTGAAATGCTCCAGGCCAGCAAAAAAGACCATCAGAGTGTGGCCTGAAGGCACCACAGACACGATGCAGGACTGTTTTGAGAATACAGACTGGGACATGTTCAGGGAAGCAGCCACCTACAACCAGCTTACCAACATAGAGGAATACACTGACTGGCCAAGTCAATCCAGATAGTAAAGCGGCAGTATGCACAACGGATCCACGACTACTTCTCCAACACCAAGGATCCGAGGCGCTTGTGGCAGGGCATCCAGGCCATGATGGATTACAAAATCCCTCCACTGATTGACAACAGTGATGTCCACCTCCCAGACAGACTGAATGACTTCTTCGCATGGTTTGAAGCTCTGAACAACACACAGCCTCAGAAATGAACACCGGCTGTGGAGGAGCAAGCACTCCTAACGACAGCAGATGTGAGGAGGATGGTATCCAGAGTCATCCCACGGAAAGCTGCGGGCCCAGACAACATCCCAGGGAGAGTGCTCAGGAACTGTGCAGATCAGCTGTCAGACGTGCTCACTGACTTCTTCAACACGTCTTTGAGCCAGGCAGTGGTCCCTGCAAGCTTCAAGAAAACCATCATCATTCCAGTGCCTAAGAAGTCTACAGCGACATGTACCAAAGGCTACTGCCCGGTGGCCTTGACCCCCATCGTGATGAAATGCTTTGAGCGGCTGGTCAAGACACACATCCCCTCCCTCCCTACTTCACTGGAAACCCTACAATTTGCTTATCGCTCCAACCACTCGACATCTGCTGCCATCTCACACACACACTACACTCCGCCCTCTCACATCTAGAGGAAAAGGACACATATGTGAGAATGCTGTTCATTGACTTCAGTTCAGCATTAAACACAATCAACCCCCTGCAGGTAGTAAACAAACTCTCCCTTCTTTGCATCAACCTGTTCACCTGCAACTGGATTCTGGACATCCTGACAGAAAGACAGCAGTCAGCGCACATCGGCAACATCAGTCTGAATACAGGTGCCCCCCAGGGGTGTGTGCTCAGCCCGCTGCTGTTCACGCTGCTCACCCATGACTGCACGGCAAGCTCAGAATTCAACCTCATTGTTAAATTTGCAGACGACACAACAGTTATCAGCCTCATCAACAACAACAATGAGGCACCGTGCAGAGAGAAGGTAGAAAGACTGGTGAGCTGGTGTGACACCAACAACCTGTCACTGAATGTGGACAAAACCAAGGAGATGGTGGTGGACTTAAGGAGAAGAACAGCTGTCCATGATCCTCTGCTCATAAATGGCGTATGGAGTAGAGAGGGTCAGTACCACCAATTTCCTTGGTGTGGTCATTTCTGATGACCTCACCTGGTCCAAAAACACCAGCTCTGTGGTGAAGAAGGCTCATCAGCATCTCCATTTCTTGTGGAGATTGAGACAGGCCAGCCTTCCACCACCCATCCTCACCACCTTCTACAGAGGCGCTGTGGAGAGTGTCCTGACAAACTGTCTCACTGTGTGTTTCAGGAGCTGAAGTGCCCAGGATCGCAAGGACTGTGAGAATCATTGGGAGGGCCCCTCACCTCCATCCAGGACCTCTTCCTCTCACGCTGTGTGCGCAGGGCCTCTGTAATCACTAAAGACTCCACACACCCCTCTCATGGACTATTCGACCTCCTTCCTTCAGGAAAGAGGTTCCGGAGCATCAGAACCCGCACCACCAGGTTCTGTGACAGCTTCTTTCCCCAGGCTGTCAGAGCCCTGAACAGCCACATGCACATGTACAACATGCTGCCTCCAGTGTGTGCACCAACATGCACGCTGTGATGTGTATATTTATTGTATATATTGAGTATATCGATATATGTAAATATGTATACTGCTTATATGTATGTATCTATATATATGTGTATATCTTACATATATTACATATTATTATATTATTATTTTTACATATACAGTATACTGGTATTATCACAATGTATGCATGTGTATATATCATTACGAGCCACCTTGTTGTACACTGTTCTCCTCCCACTAGTCACTTTACTGTCTGCTCATCGCAGTTGCACATCCTCATTGCATGTTTTGTATCTGTATATTGTACAATTCCTAGTATTGTTTTCATATTTTATTCCATGTTCCTATTTTTATTACTGTTTTACGGCACCTTGTGTCCGCACGAAACGTCATTTCGTTCACCTGCAATACGTGTAATGGAAAGTTGGAGAATGACAATAAAGCTTTTAAATCTTGAATTGGATCTTGAGATACATCAGTACCCTGACAAGGACAAGGCGGTTACTGAAGATGAATGAATGGATGATTTTACATTTCCATATTGTATATTCTATATATTAAATATTATCTTAAATCCCATTTGGTGGTTGATTGATGATTCATCTTGAAGTTATAAACTATTTATTAAACAGTTTGTGAAAAGAATTTAATTCTTTTAATCATTCATTCATTTCTTCAGTAAACCAACTTCTACAGTAATAAAAAAAAACATATTTTGCAGATTAAAACAGAAACAACAACCACATTACATTATGCTAAGTAATGCATCTCTTTTTGATCAATGTGCAATGCAGAGCTAGTTCCTAAGTCATGGTGCTTTAACTGTAATCATCTGTACATGCAATACCTTTTTGCACCACAAAGTGGCAGTGTTCATCAACATAATATACACCAAGTAGCTCTCTCCTCTCAATCTTTCCCTGTCAGTCATATGAGTCATATGAGTTGAAATCCAAAAAGTACCAAAGCTATATCATTTTTAGCTTTTCGGGCTTGTTCCTTAAATTGTGCAGCTTGTAAGAATCGATATGTCAATCGTGTTTAAGAATCGCCTGCGATCTGCCTCCTTAAACTACTGCTTTCTGCTCTGTGCGCTTAACCTTATATGAGCATATGATATGACTCAATATATAAACTGCAGGCCAATTTGCACAGATTTCTTTGTATTATCTTTATATTTTTGGGGATGGCATTTCTATAGGATTTTATAGTCCGTGTCCGATTAAAACTATGAGTTTTTGTTCTGTTTTGATCATCCCAAGTGTTTGTAAGGTAAATAAATGTCTATTATTCTGACATAGCGAAACAACAAAATGTGAGTTATGGGCACGCATCTGAGCACCCACGACCATCTTGCCAGCTGACTGGTTGTCCTTCCTTAAAACACCTTTGGTAGATTCTTACCTATGCATACCAGGAAAACATTACAAGACCTGTGTTTTTGGAGATGAATAGATCCTGATCCGCCTTAATGTTTAAAACACTGGAATACCCAGGAGTGTCATGGGTGCCCAAGGCTCACAGTTTGGCACACAAAGACTATTATGTCTGGTTTGATCTCAGAAACTGCTGAAATTGTTAATACTGGCTATGATAGCAAGGTGTCAGAACACAATGTATTACAGCTTGCTGTGTATGGGGCTGTCTAACCACAGACAAGTCAGGTGGTGTTAATGTTATGGTTCATCGGTGTGCAATGCATACATAAAATAAATTAAACATTTTGACATAAAAGCACATTATAAAGAGCAGTAAACAGAACCAAACTAACAAAAGCCAATGTTTATTTATTTGGAGTCTCAGATACAATTAGTGCAGGAAATTCGTTTTACTGGGCATCATTTAGAACCTGACAGTAATATATTGCTTTGTTTACACACATTTTACTGCAAAATTTGATTTTTTTGTTAGAACTTTTTTTTTTTTTTTTGGAAATGTAAAATGTTTTTGGATTGAATAAAATATGCAGAATTCATTAACTAAATATCACACAATATAACACGACTTTGTACTAAAATCAGGGTGCCCAAAACTTTTGAACAGTACTGTACATGTATATGGGTGGCACGTCCGCCTCACAACAAGAAGGTCCTGGGTTCGAGTCCTGGGCTCGGGAGATTCTGTGTGGAGTTTGCATGTTCTCTCCGTGCTTACATGGGTTTCCTCCGGATACTCCAGTTTCCTCCCACAGTCCAAAGACATGCACATTAGGCTAACTGGCTGTTACAAATTGCCCCTAGGTGTGGGTGTGGATGTGAATGGCTGAGTGTCTGTTGGCCCTGGGATGGTCTGGTGAGCTGTTCAGGATGTATTCCTTCCTTGGCCCAGTGTTGGCTGAGACAGACTCCAGGCTCCCCTCAACCATAGTGGGATTAAGCAGTTCAGCAAATGAGTGAGTGAGTGAGTGAGTGGGAGTGTACATGTAGTGAACTCTTCATAGATTCACAGTTTACACCATTTTTTGTTACTAATACCAGGTCCTCTACAAGCAAAAGTATCACACCTCAATTAAAGACTCTTGGATCAGCTAAATGTACACTACACTTCTGCCATTTTGTTGCTCTTGGGATTTTCAGTGATCAAACCTTCAAATTAGTGTCTTGTATAGATCTAAGAGTGCTGATTTCAGTTGTCCAGCCTGGTACAAGTGCGGTATCTTTTTATTAAAGCTGCATACTCTCTACCAGAACGGTACATGGTGCGCTTTAGCTCAGCATTGGAGAAATCCACATAGAAGAGTCCAAATCTCACACTGAAGCCGTCTGACCACTCAAAGTTATCCAGGAGCGACCAAGAAAAATATCCTTTCACATTCACTCCATCATCTGTGATGGCTGGAAAACAATACAAGGGACTGCATTAATGAAGGGAAGTAATAAAACATCAAGCTGTAAGTCTCTAAACTTAGGTGTACTGTATACTGTATATGTACACACACACACACACATACACACACATTATTAGTGTGAATATTATACACTTGTGTAGTTGTGCGCACGTGTCTAAGCGCATGCGCACACCATATGACCCTAAAATCTGTAGTGCAATTAATTTTTATTGAAACAAAATTTGTACTACAGCCCACTATATATTTATTATTATGGATAGTTGTATTTTTTTAGTACTGCAAGTGGTGTAAAAATCACAAACTACACTGTCACTGCAAGACCTTTTGATACTTGCTGAAGTATATCCTCATAAAACTGGCAGCGGTCAACGTCTTCTATCTCCACAGGCCCAATCTGTGAGAAGCCATTTTCAGTGATGTAAATAGCCGGGTTGTTGTAAGTCTCCTGAGGAACATAACATCCATGGAAATAAAGTTGTGACTGTAAATGTAACATGTGGGAAATACAAAGTGCACAAAATGACCGCATAAATAGCATCTTATAAACAAACCTTTATATGTTTTAGCAACCTGCGCAGTCCTTCAGGAAAGACAGCAAGCCAGGACACGCCACACACTGGCCAGGATGGATCTATTATAGTCTCTGCTCCCTCGTCGCCTGTGAAACTGAGCTCACTGGGACGAGAGCTTGCGTCCTTCACTTTTCGTGATGTATAATAGTTCAGCGCAAAGAAATCTGCAGTGCCTAAGGGCTTGGGGTCATCATCTGAAAAGGTGGGCAAACGATGCCCTCCTGTAACTCCTAGTTCAAGGTTCTGGGCCTCAATCCTGGACCTCATGGATTCTGGATAGTCCCCTGTCCCAAACACTGGGCAAGCAAACCAGCCTAGGTTAAAGTCCATGTATCTCTGAGTGGCAGCCACATCATAAGGACTGCATGGGTCTAAAGGTTCAGCCCAATCACTGTTCAGAGCTATGGACACTTTTCCTCCCTGCAGGCATCTGAAGTGGGCATTATAGCTATGCCAGGCTTTAGAATGGGCACGCAGCATGTTGTGACCTACAATGTAGATAGAAGTCCCTGGTTCTTTAAGGCCTGGGGCAAAAAGGCCACTCTCATACCCATATTTAGCACACACATGAGGCTCATTCAGTGTAATCCAAAGCTTCACCCTGTCCCCAAAAGTCTTAAAGCAAAACTGAGCATACAAGTCAAAAATATCTGCAATCTCTGGAGATTTCCATCCACCACGGTCCTGCAGAGCCTGAGGCAAGTCAAAGTGGTTCAGGGTGACCATGGGCGTAATAGTATTTGCAATTAGGTCATCAATCACTTTATTATAGTATGCTACTCCTGGGGAACAAAACAGATATAAGATCATTCCTTGGTAAGTGATATGCATTCATGATTACATGATTAGGAAAAATTATAAATAGAAACAACTGTGACTTATAGAGGATTGTTAACCTTCACAAGTAGTCTAGGATTAGTTACTGAGAGCATCTCAGTTGTTACCTACAGAATGACATATTTCCAAAGGTTAGGGTGCCAATTAATTTTTTTAATAAGTTTTTAATTATTATATTTAAATTTTTATATTATTTTATTATTAAAATTATTATGTTTTAGAGTTTCACCCTCTAATTATGTTCAATTCAACATATAACTAAAATGTACAAAATTTTGTTGGGAAAAAAAATCTACTTTAATGGTAGCTCAAAGCTCATGAATATATATACATCATATATTTGGTGTTTTCATAACTGTTAGATAAATGTATGCAGTATCAAAAGACACTCTAAATAATCTGTTTTTTGAACTTATCAGCTACTTTTCCATCAATGTGGCCTTGTTTGCATTTGAAAAATCCCATTGATGTTTCTCTACCACCTGAAGAATGTACTGTTTTTGTTGTTCCTGGTGACTCAAAGCTGAACTGGAGGTTTCCATAAGTGCAATGCCATGTTCTGCCACATTATTCACTACTTTCAAACCTAGTAAAACCGGCTCAACACCTTGCAGTCTACTGTGGTTTCTCCAACTAGCCACATTCCTAGACTTGTGCTAGAGCTGCTTGAAGAGGCCATTTCAAGTTTACCCACTAAACAGCAAAGTATATTTATCTATATATTATATATAATTGCTGTCTTTTCTTCTTACTTAGGAGTAAACCAACAAGCATGCAGTGCTCATAAAGCAACCACTGGAACTCACTGATGATAGCTTATTACTGAAAAAATAAACAACATGGTTCACTTTATTTAACTGCAATAAAGCTCATCAATAAAATAATAAAAGTATAATTTATAATAGCATTATATACACTGAGATTCACTTGCAGGTGATTAGAAAAATTAAGAAAGAATGAAACAATCAAATGCGACATTCTGAGGGAAATTACTTTTTTTGTAAAAACAAGTTTTAAAGAGGAAATGGACAGTATAATTTTCAGTATGCTTAATGACCATTTTGGTCTGAGTGAGTAAATTATCTCAGTTTTTGCCTCAAACCACCGATATTACAAAGCATTTAGCTACATCTTAAATAAGACTTATCTTGCTAATCCTTTAACCAGGTATTTATCTTAAGTGAAACAATTTTACGGGTGAGACCAAACAAAATGTAAAAAATAATAATAATAATTTCTTATATATTGCATTGGCACCCTAATAAGGGTCTTATGAATATTCCTGATAAATTCTCTGACAAGTTTACACTTTGTGTGCTGTTTCCTTATATTACAGATTATTGAGTATTAATTACAGCTTTTCCATTTTTATTTTCTGCCATAAATAACTGATTACTTTCAAGACACCTTGTGGGTTGACAAAACATGTAGTTCCGTCAGGAAGCAAGCGTGACCAGGAGAAGGACAGACGGTAGTGTGTGAGGCCTAACTGCTGGATACACTTCAGGTCCTCATCCCAAAACTGGTAGCTGTTACAGGCCACATCTCCAGTGTGATCCTCAAACACTCGGCCTTTACTGTGGCAAAACGTGTCCCATATGCTGGGGCCTTTACCGTCCATATCCCAGCCCCCTGCAAAGCCACAAAAGTTACAGGAAACACTTTAAAAACACTCCTTGCTTTGAAATTCTTGCTCGGAATATATATAACTACGAATGTCAGCACTGCTGCTTCACACTTCCAGGATCAAACCTGAATATATAAATTAGTTTTATATATTATTAACTGTAGTAACAACAGCATCAGTGACAATCATTATGGTCTTCCAGAGAAGAATTTTGACGGATATACATATCTAGCTGATATGAAGCTCTGTACAAAAAGCATCTCAGATCCAATCCAAATTATATTTTCCAGCAAGCTATACAGTACTATATTGCTTCAGAAAAAAACAATAAATATGCGAAAATGTGAAAAATGCATGTCTAACCCATACATGTGGTGTCTTCTTTCCGGAGAAGACATTTTGGACAAAGTATCCAGACAAACCACTTAGATTATAAATAGATTTTAGAAGCAGTAAAATATCTTTCTAGAGTAAAGATAATAATAATAATTTGTAATAAGGAGATTACAGTAGAATGAACTGAAATCTGGACTGGGTCAAAATTTGAGCTATATTCTACTCTAATAATAATTTTTATGAAAATTCTGAAAAGATATCACTAGTGTGGCTGGGATTAGTGTCCCTCTGTGTCACAGTAAATAGGACGAAACCTAAAGTATTCTAGGTGTCTACTTGCAGGGGTTTCTTGCATAATTATAAAAAGACAACTCTGACTGTGCAAAGAGCAAATCTTGTGATGAGTGAGTGAATGATCTACAAAGTCCAGAATGTATTATCATTAATGTAGTTGCTGCAAATTAGTGAATAATTGGGTTGTTTAAATTTTGACATTGAATATTATAAGTAACTATGATTTGTGATTATTATATATATTTTTTTCATTTGTATTTAGGTGTTTTCTTTTACAGCATTACAGTAGATTCAGCTGTAAAACACATTCAACCCTGATTAGTATCATAGTAAATAGTAGGCAAAGTCCAAACAGTACCCGACTTGAGCAGTGTAGTACACATGAGATTCAAACAGCTGGAAAAAGACCCGATTGTTATTAAAGTCTACCTTCAATCTGGTAAGCGGCTGTTGCAGCTCCCCATGCAAACCCACTGGGAAAATCTTTGACGGATGCTTTTTTAGAGAGAGCCATCTCAAGTGAGTTAGGATATATACTGCACAGCCTGGCTCGGTTCAACTTAGTGTTTACAGCACCAGGAAATCCCATGTGGTGCGTCAGCACGTACAACGTGCGCGTAAATCACGTCATCACGTACGGAAGGGGTAAAAAATTGTAGCCAGCTACCTCTAAGACTTAAAAATAAACCACAGGAATCTCTCAGTGCATTTTTTATTACCATTATTTCAGGAATAGTATAAACAATCGTATCTTAAACATTTTTAAGAACCTATTTCTCAACAGTCAACAGAGAACCCACTCACTCATTTGCTGAAGAGCTTAATTCTATTAGGGTCACCAGGAGGCCGGAGCCTATCTCAGCTGACCCTGGGCGAAGGCATGGGTGTGCCATGAACACACCCTCAGACCATCGCCCAGCCAGCACAAAACCCTGAAACACCCTTAGCCAATTAGCCTAATGTGCATCTCGGACTGTGGGAGGAAACCAAAGCACCAGGATGAAACTCACACAAGCATGGAGAGAACATTCAAACCACACAGAAGCGCCCTTGGTGAGCCCAGGACTCGAATTTAGGACCGTCTTGGTTTGAGAAGGACGTGCTAACCACTGCAGACAACACATTATGTCCATATTGACATTATTAATAGATGTATTTTGGGAACCACTGCTTTAGTCTATTGTGGGACTACCCTCCTAAAATATCCAGCTTGGTCTGACCAGCAACTAGCTGTCCAAAACACACCTAAATACTGGTTGATGGAAATGTTTTCTAAATTACTGCTACTGATACTGACATTTATTACATACTACACAAGAATGGTACAATTTGATTGGTTCCCTATCTCTGAATAATTGCCTTATTTGAAATTACAAAAGAATACGAGAAAAGCAAATTAAAACAAGTTGGTTTTTTTTTGGTTAATTTTTTACATTTTCAAGCATGAAAGTGACAGTCGAACTCCCCATATGTGGAACCAGGGTGGGTAGTAAGTGGGCTGAAAAATTGGCCCTATATGGGACTGTTTGAAGGTTTCATAGTGGCCCCATGTCAAATGTCCATGTATGTGGGCCCTACCTGGGTTATGATTGGGCTACATGGTCACCAAAAAAATGGGCATCCTAACTGGGGCCCACTTGGGTCAACTACAGGTAAGTCCGTCCCACTTTGGCAAGCCCAGATAGGTCTACTATGTGGGTCCTAGTTGGGTTAGCAATGGGGAATGTATTCAGGTGGGCAATTGGCATGGGGCCACTATAAAATCCGTAGATAGTAATCCCATATGGGACCCCTTTTTCCAGCCCAATTACTACCCTCATGGGTCACACATACAAGTGCTGGCTGGGATGTAGCCTATGTCAGACTTATACTGCTGTTCTGGAGCTATAAAAATAACTCAAATTCCTTATGAAGACACAAGTTTATTTAAATAAGATTCATGTTTTTAAACTCATTCAGTTTTGGTACGCATTACACAGAAACTTAAGAAATGTGTGCTCTATAATGGTGTCTTTTTATAGTTTTACTATATACTACAAAGTAACAAAGAAAATCAAACAAAAAATAACTTTTTAAGGTTATGTTTCAATAATCACGCTGCCTACACCAATTGATGATGAAAAACCATGTGTTTTTGCCTGCCATTTTGGTTCAAGCATTATCCACTCAGGATAATGTCCATTAACCCTGAGATGGTGAACCCGTCACAGCATACTGTTCCCATGTGGTTTACACTACTTAACAATTATGCACCAAAGGTGAGGTGGATGTTGCTGAATAGTTATTAGTTATGTAGTTAGTGAATTCACTTTAACAACATCCTGCCAGCCTGAGGCAAATAATTATTTTGTTTTTATTATGTTAGTATATACCATGCTGAAACACGAAAAAAAAAACCCAAAACAAACAAGAATGTAATGATTTATTTTTTCCATTTTAAAGCATGATAACCACGACAACACCTACTCCAAGTGACCATGGCAAACTGTGAGTGTCTGTCATTTTATTTTACATTTTCATCTCAGAATTATATTTTTTAATTCTGAGATAATGGGTCAATCAGATTTCCCCATTCCTGTGTAGTATATACTAATAAACATTTTTCTCCCCACAAACCTGGAATAATCCTTAAAATAAATAAAAATGTAAAAACAATTCTTTTAGTATGCTTTTCTCTTGGTAGGAAGTATATAGCAAAACAGTTATTTTCCTCGGGCTCGGTTGATATCGCTGGCTATTCAGTGGTATCCACCTGGTCTTCACGTAATAATTCTTATTTAGTTGTGTTTTGGAGAGCTGGGAACCGGTCAGATCAAGCTAGATTTTTCATCAGGGTGTATCAAAGATATAATGCGAAAGGCTCACTGTTGTCTTTCTACAATGCACAGGGTATGAATTAGTGCCTTTATACCCTACAGAATGCACTGAATGTCCTTTACTATTAAATGAAGACAAACTTCCTGCTTCCGTCTAAAATGGCAACATAAAAATATGTTTTGTCATTATAGTAAAGGACTGTCAGAACTTGCACAAATAGAAAAACAAGTCTTGTCTCTGACTTTATACAGTCATGCAATGTCTCCTTTCCCCTCTTTTGTAGGCTACCCACAGCAACGAGTTTAAACTTGCCTGAACACTTTAGACACACAATAGAATACAATGCATCCAGGATTGTGGAGGATTGTTGAGTTGTAATGTGTTTCATAGGTAGGTAATTTGCTTTTTGGCAAGTGGCAGTTCAATCATGAATTCATCAATCACCTACAAGTATCTTGTTAAATTGTAAGCTATGATTAAACATTTTTACACCACAAAATATAATCCAAGGAGATAAATGGTTTCCAAATAGATCCAGATCTTGAATTGTACTCTAAATACAGAACAGTGAAAATACACTGGGGGCGGCACGTTGGTGTAATGGTTAGCACGTCCTCCTCACAGCAAGAAGGTTCTGAGTTCGGGTCCATGGCTCAGCGAGGGCATTTCTGTGTGGAGTTTGCATTTCCCTAAACAGTCCAAATACGTGCACGATATGGTTGTTCCAATTTGCCCCAGGTGTGAGTGGGAATGGTTGCGTGTGTGTTGCTTTGCAATAGACTGGTTCAGGGTGTACCCCACCTTCGCCCAGTGTTGACTGAGATAGGCTTCAGCCTCCCCACAACCCTAGTAGAATTAAGCAGCTCGGCAAATGGATGGATGGAGGACAGTTTCATTGCAGCTTAGTTAATATGTCTAAATCCAGTGCTATTTTTTTGTTCTGTTGCAAATAAATAAATGATTGTGATTAAATACTAAGTGTATGATTTAGTAATATTATTATTATTATTATTATTATTATTATTACTATTACTATTATTATTATGGAGCCTCTTATCAAGCCCACGTTTGCCTAGTTATTTAAGCCACATACATTTTCCTTTAAGTAAACCAGATGGCAAAAAATATCTATCTATCTATCTATCTATCTATCTATCTATCTATCTATCTATCTATCTATCTATCTATCTATCTAT
>JBCNYH010000010.1:8348773-8366786 GCA_039654325.1 Tandanus tandanus
GGGGGGGGGGGTGGGGGGGAAAGTGGGGGTGGGGGTGGGGGTGGGGGGGGGGGGGGGGGGGGTGGGGTCCCTGGGAAAGGGGGGGGACCCCAGGGCCTTTTTTTTTTTTTTTTTTTTTTTTTTTTTTTACTGGAGAGGTAGCAGACCAGAGATGACGTCACCAGCGGAAGTGGAGCACTCGGATTCACACGGACTTTAATGAGTTGAAGAACTGCGGACTGCTCCGACCCCCGGCGGTTTACGGGTTTAAATTCACGTCGATCAACTTTGTTGTAAATGTTAAAAATAAAACCCCAGGCTGTGGATGTTCCTGAAGGTGGGCCGGTAGGAGGTGAAGCTGGAACGCACAGTTTTCCAGCCGCAGTTTGGTTCTCGGTGCGGATCTGATTGTTCGGGAAACTTTGGTGTTTGAGACGGTAACAGTCTTACGCGTGTGTTTTCATTGTTGTTACTACTTGTGGCGTGTGACTGGTGTTCACTGGGGTTTCCTGGAGTCTGTGTGCGACCAGGGAGGCGTGAGAAGGAAAGTTGTTGTTGATCGAAGTGATCAGATTTCCTGGAGTTGGAGTCCTGGGTGTCCTCACCGAGCCCAGCTCCCTGTGTGCATATATAACAACAACACAACATGGAGTCCAGCCAGCAAGGACAGCATGCACACAGAGATGTGTGGTCGAGTTAAAGTTTGGTGGAGAAGTATCCTGATCCGGGATCACTGGGAAAACAAAGGAAGGATCTCTGGAGTGATTCATGAGCAGCACACAAAGCCATGGAGCATCCACATGGAAAACCCCACACCAAGCTCTCAGGATCACCTCCACCATCCAGCACATTTCCCCAGAAATAGCTGTGTTCTGTAAATGTGATTGTCCTGGATGGGCGTTTCACAAGGAGACAAAGAGTCTCTGATATGTACGTGGTTATATATAAGAACAAAACCAACTGTCTGACCAACAGTCCAGGATTTCAATGCTACAGTAACTTCATTTCTGGTGCATTCAGACACAATAAGTGGGAAATGTCTCTCAGTAGCTGGTGTGGGGTCTTCTTGGCGTTTGTGCTGCTCGGGTGTGTAAATTGTGCCGCCTATTCTGAATGTAAATCCTATGAGGAACGGTCGAGACCTGGCGGCCGGTCAGGGACAGGAGACAGGAAGATGGTGTGTAGCAACATGGAGCTCCAGCAGGTGCTGCCTGTCACCTCTTTCCCCAACAGGACAGTCACACTGTAAGTAACCACATTCATCCTGTCTGGACGTTTACGTCACCGTTTCACTTGTAGTTAAGGGGCTGATCACACTAGAGGTGCGATAGAAATGCGACTGGCGTGCAACATTCACGACATCGCATTTTTCATCGCAGAAAATTTCTAACATGTTTGAAATTTCCACGATTGGCACAAATCGAGCCTCTGACACGGAATAGTCTCAAATTCTTCTCGAACAGTCCGCGCATGTCGTGAGAAGGCCGCAAAGTTGTCGTCTTGCTCGCAAAAGATTTGTTCTTTGTTTGCAAGGGAAAGTGACAAGTTGGAGACTTCAGCGCAGAAAGTTTCGTACTAGCTGGCATCCGCCATATTCCTTGTGTTTTTCATCATTCGTATTTCATTCGCATTTCGCTCGGGATAATATACAGCGAATGGTTTGAGAACAAAAGTTGAACAAAACGCGAACGATTTACGACAGAAAATTCGCTGTTTTTTTTTTTTTTGTGGCTGTTTGTCACCAAACATCCACAAACCAGTGAAACCAATTACTCTGAAAAATTGTCGTGCGATCTATGTATTTTAGCCGCAAAATATTTGCTTGCACGTGGAGTCATAAAACGTCTAGACGTGAATTTCAAAATTCGCAAAAAAATAGCAAAAACATCAATTCGCGTCAATCTCTTTTCTGTCGTACATCTAGTGTGATCACCCCCTAAGTGACACCACCAGGTTTTGTTGCCATCCTGCTGGTAGGAATGAAGGCCTTTCCTGGTTGTACAGCTTTTGTGCATGGCACACACTGGATTTAAGCATTAAATGAGTTACAATATGCTGAACAGGGATTTTCTTGGTAATATCAATAGACATTAGATACATATGATGTGTAATCCACATCTTTGTACTACATGCAACAGAAGTACACACCCCTTGCGTACGCTACACACCACTTGCGAACGTTAGGTTTGACAGACATAATGGTAAGTTTTTCGAAAACAAATTGAGGCCTGCCCTGTAAAACCTTAAATCTAAACTGCAAATGTTTTTCACTTCAGTATATCTTCCAAGGATTTCTGACCTGTAATCTTGCCATAAAAAGTCAACGAAAACACTTCCACATGAGTTTGACAGATGTCCCAACGTACGCATGGGTTAATTTGAAATCAATTTCTCGGACAATTAGGCCTTACTGTGGGTATAGTTTCCAGATTTATCTAATATGTATTCATATATTTCATACTGCATCACTGTGGTTGTGTTCCCAGTATGGACATATTTGGGATGTTAACAAATCGAACCTCAAAACCGGGTACTTTTTCAACTTCTATTTCACCTCTAAAGAAAATGAATCAACAAATCTCGTTGATACTGCCCATGCTGTCTCATTATTCAATAACCAACATTTATTCAAAAGAATATATACAATTTCATGACAATTGAGGGAATACATGCAATCCTGGCAGCTCTTACACAAAATCCCTGTTTAGCATATTGTGACTCGTATTGCATGGAATCTGTACCAGAGCTGTCATATCCCCCCCCCCAATCCCTTCTAATGTTCTGCCACTACAGACCAGATTCAGTCTGAGCCTGAATAGGTGACCCACCTGGATCACTTAATTTCTGCACCGCATAATACATCCATTCTTCAGTGCCCAGGCCTGACTCCTTTGACTCATTAGTGAACCATAAACATGCAAAATGAATGTAATGACATGGCTTGTTTTTGTTGAACATTTATATGGTTAGTCACATTGTAAGGAATCTGGAAAATAACCCACCTACTCGGTGTGCGTTTTTGGCAGCTGTACAGACCAAGCTGGATTTTTTATATAGGTGTCGAATTGGTGTACTCTGTACCCAACAAGCCTTTTCTATCTCTGTGCATTTGCTTGTAATATTAGCGCGTCCATTGACCATAATAACTTTCCAGAACATAACTTCTTTTCTGCAGCTGGCTGTAGAGAAGACACATGAAGCATACCTACATATTCAAAAAAAAAAAAAGCACACTCTGTGCACTGTTCTATATAAAAGGTGTGAAAATGGACTGTTGGTGTAAGGTAATGGTAGCACCACAGGCAACAAGGAAAGGTTCAGTGAAATACCCTACTGTAGTTCTATCTTATTCTATGGGTATCACAGTGCCTTAATTTATGGTTTGATACAAACACCAAATATAGCATTATTTCACAAAGGCTGCTGAATTAAACCCTATGATTTTGTATGTAACTTTCTCTACACGAATCCTTTAAAAAGGCAAACCTCTGTTTTTATGTTCTACATGGAATCTTTTAGGTTTTTTCAAAGGGGCAGAACACAAGAAATATACAAAAGTATACAAAAATGTTAAATGTTCCTGTTTGTAAGACTAATTTCTTATCACAGTTATTTTTCATAAGGAACAAACAAAATGACATTATGGATAAATCGCTAGCACTTCTGCTAACTTTCCTGTTTATATTGTAACTCTTGGTTCTACTCAAGTTTCTCAAATGAATTTCACATGTATGAATTTCTGGTCCGCATGTACTGTGAGGGTAGAACTGTCCCCTACATAATCGAACAGTATTTGATATTAACGTTGTTAAGCAGTCTGTGGATCATTGTTTGAAATGAGAGGATTTGTCCAAGCTGTTGTCAGATAAGATGAGGAGCAACCCCAAACAGATGTTATCATAGATACTTGCGGATGTAGTCAACCAGATGTTTTGCCTTTTTACTGATGTGCATGGATTGCATCAAGCAGTTTCATCACTTTGACCAGTAACTGGTTGTTGTGCAGATGTAACGTGCACCTGCCAGCTGTCTACAGTCTTCTTCTGCATATGTTCAAGGTTTCCCAGCCTCGTTCTTCACCTGTGTGCTCTTCTGCCAAACAACAACAACAAAAAAAGAAATCAGATAACCAGATGATGTGTCCGGTAGGCTGCATTTATATTGAACGAGTGAATCATAATGAATAGTGCAGAGTCTTGTGATAAAGTACCAGTACTTTTCCATACTTGTCCAATATTTGGGTAATTGCTCTTCCAGCTGATTTGACTAAAGATTTGCTTAAATAAGAAACTTTATAAGGTTATTTAAATAATACCAGTGTCTGATTTTTCAGGAGGTAACAATGAGTTTGCTAACCTATTAACTTGCATTTAGCTCTGCCATTCTGGCTTGAGGACTTTGTTTAACGGCAAGTCAAATGAGTTTCTTTGGGAAAATGATGTGTTTCATATTCCTAAATAACTTTTTGCCCTAATAAAGCACTATTTATCTCTTTGAGAATTTTATAAACTATGTACTGCCCGCTTCAAAAATACCAAGAAATAATTTTGTGCCATTGCTAAATCATACCGTGGTGCTGCTACTTCCAGCCAAGCGGCATGCTGCATTGTTGCACTAAGGGCTGTAATGATACATACATACAACAAGTGTTGTAATGCTAATTTCAGTATAATGCTTCTGTATTTCTGCATGTCAAGCAATAGGTTTAGCAGGCTGTGTAATAAATGTATTAATTTGTTCATTGTCTAAGCCGCATAATCCTAATTAGGGTCGCGGGGAGGCTGGCGGCTATCACAGGCAAAAGCGGGGTACACCCTAAACAGCTTCCCAGTTCATTGCAGGGCCAACACACAAACTATTCACACTCACACTTAGGGGCGATTTGGAACAGCCAGTTAGCCTACTGTGCATGTTTTTGTACTGTGGGAGGAAACCGGAGTACCCGGAGGAAACCCACGCAAGCACAGGGAGAACATGCAAACTCCACACGGAATCACCCGACAGTGGGAATCGAACCCAGGCCTTCATGTGGTGAGGCGGACGTGTTAACCACTGCACTACCGTGCTGCCATTTAATAAAGTTAGCCTTTTCTAATTTAAATGGCATACTTTTTCTAAGCATGCGGTTCTCACAGGGAAATGTGCTTGCATACTGCAGTCTACGTTCAACAGCACGCAATAAAATATGGTGTAAGAAAGTACATTGCCTTCCCTGTAAACTACAACAGACAGTGACTTGAGAAAATAAACTGTGTGCCAAATCTGACAAGCATACATATATACATATTAAGCATATTATAAAAGCAGCATGTTACATAAAAATGCACAAACTGTATCTGAGACTGCTATATTTTTGAAGCAAAGGGTCATTATACCATATATTGACTTTTTCATTATATAATACTATACTACTATTAACTTTATAGAATTTTTAACGCAGAAATGTTTAATTTAATTATTTATATGTAAATATAACGCAGCTTTGCTCTACAGCATTTCTTTGCACGTGCCTAAGACTTTTACACAGTACTCTTTGTGTACTTTGCATATATATGTATATGGGTGCATATACAGCAGTAACAATATGATACTCACGGTCCCATCAGAAATGTCTGTATGGTAATTAAATAATCAGTTTGACTTTCAAAATAAGATTTGAGCAATAATTCAGGCACCATGTTTCCATGTCCAGTCGAAATGAGGTGTGCGGAATGTTGTTTAGGGATGCTGTTCATGGCTCAGGTAGACACTGAGTACTAAAAACTAATAAGACAAAAAAAAAAATGTAGGAGTTTTACACCTCTCGGCTTCTCTGTGAGACATTTCTGTGATTCAATCACACTAACATTTAGTTATTGGTGTTTCACTGACTTCATGAATATGTAATTGTCTAACTTGGTCCAAATCATTTAAAGTGTCAGGAGTATTTCATGCGCAAAGCCCTCCTGGTTTCCAGTGTATTTTTTTGTGTGTAATTGAGCTGATGATTGCTGCAGGACTTCTGCAGTCAGTTGATCTCGATTGATCCATTGATCTAGATTGAAGCCTATTCATACAAACATACACAATATGAGTTCATCAGGTTTCCTCTGCTTAGTTTTTTCTTCGGTGGTGTTTTCAGGAAGTTGTAGTAAGCCAGACATTTTTCAGGTTTCTCACATGAGATAATAAACAATTAACTGTTAATAAACAATATTATTCTTTCATTTTTCAGACATTGGGTGAGAGGAGTACACCTTGGACAGGTCACTGGTCTATCACAAGGCCAACATAGGGAGACAGTTAGTCAGTCACACTTAGGTGGTGATCACAGAATATCACATAGAAAAGCGACTGGCACATTGATTATTATTTTATTTTTTGTGAATTTTGTTTGTGCGATATTAGCGTGAACAAAATGCAAATAAAATACGAATGATGACAAAATACACAGATTGATGCCAGCAAGTCACAAACTTTTCGTGTGGAAGTCTCAAACTTTTCGCCTTTCCTTGCAAACAAAAAATACTTTTTTTGCGAGCAAAACGACAACTTTGCGACCTTCTCACAACATGTGTGGAGTGTTTGAGAAGAGTTTGAAACTACACATCAGAGCCTCGTTTTGTGACCTGCACGGAAATGTCGAACATGTTTAAAGTTTTTTGCGACGAGTTCATGAATCAGGCGACAAAAATTCAATGCTGCAAATGTTGCACGCCATATGCACCAGTTACTTTTCTATCGTACCTCTAGCATGATCACCCCCTTACATTTATATCAGTAATTTAGAGCAGGTGTACACCTAATCTGCATGTTTTTGGACTGTTGATGAAAACTGGAGTAACAGGAGGTGACCCATTATGGTACAAAGAGAACATGCAAACTTTACACTGAAAGACTGACTGGTTTGAACCCAGAACCACCCTGCTGTGAGACAGCGGTGCTAACCCAGCATTAATTTTAATTTAAGGGTAATTCCTGTATTGTTTTTGCTGCGGATGATAATCTATCAGCTGCAGCTCTTATTACTATAAAACTTATTTACAGACATGCATTTCATTAAAAAAATATATTTTATACCTGTTTTAGTCTATAAAAAGAGATTTTATATCCTTTGTTTGTGTGTGCGAGTGTGAGTCCACACTCATACCTGTGTTTATTGTTCAGTATGATGACGATGATAATTCTTCTTGAGGACCTCGCCATTTCTCTCTCTGGCTGACACACACCTGGCGTCTGTAGCAAAGCATTGTGGCACATGAGATTTCCTGCCGCTGCAGGAAACGCTTCAGTCTGAAAGTCCAGCTGAGTCCTATAAAACATTGTGGTTCACAGCAAGACCAGATCACTTTGGAGCATGAATCAGTTCCAGGCCTGCCCGAGTTGCGATTCTGTCCAACTACCTTTTGTCTCTGCAGTATTGTAACACACATTCCGGTATAGTTATTGCTTTTTCTTTTCAGACACTAAGCTGTTTGTGAGGCTTGGGGTGTTTTGCTTCAGGTAGGTATTTTCTTCATGTGGTAGAACACTTTACTGGCTGGTTGGATTTGTGGAGCTGCTGTCTCATGAAAAGGTGAACTCCGGATTATCTCGAGTGTTTGTAAAACCATCGCCCAGAAAAACGTGCACTGCTGCAGTCGCAAGATACCGATGTGTTTGATTTGGATGCTTTCTTTGTACTGTCGCGGAGATTAAGCAGCATTTTTTAAATAACCAAGCCTTTCTCTTCTTATTTAAATAAAAGCATATGTTGTGTTATTAAATGTGTGTATCAGTGTAATATATTTGGCTAACGGAGTTGGAGGCTGATTTTCTCTGGAGATTGGGTAATAGAAACGCAAACTTTATCTTTGTACACGTTCCAGAGAGATTACCTTCTGGTTTGTCTTAACGTTGTTGGCTAGTAGATGAGGTTATTACATCTTGTGTGATTTAAATGTTATTCTGTTAGAGTACAGCCTTCTTATAATGGATATTTGGGAGCTCTCGGTGGAGGAAGAGTGTCCTTGTTTACTTCTAGCGTGACACCAGTTGATTCAGTTTGGACTTGACAAAAGATGACTGTATGAGCTTTGCTGTGTCTGCAGGTTAAAAACTGAAGGCTAGTCAGTGAGCAGTATTCAGTATTGAATAGCACATTTCTAAGCACTTTCTGAATTCCCGACATGTAACAGTGAAAATACAGGGACATGATAGTTCTTACCAGCTTATAAATTTCATTTGATTGTTTTTCTCAATACCACCTGACCACAAAGTACCACTTGGTGTAATTTTGCTGTGGTGTTTTAAGCCCGGTTTTCACTAAGCTTTTTTTTTTTTTTTGCCTTGTTTTTGCTGTCTCTGACAAAAATCATGCATACAAAAGAAATTCTTTGGTTGTGAATTGATGGCACCAACCTTGAAATGTGTGATATGATCCAGTCTCTGGCAGCTGATTAAGTGCCATTGCGACCAAAGATTGACAAATGTTGGCAGTGCTGTAAATTTTTGGCTGAAGTCTGAGTGTGACCGCTTCTGTAATGCACATCTAAGAGGTGATGTTGCTGTACATAGCATAGATTTATTATTAGAGGAGCTTCATCAAATGAAATGTACAACATATTATGGACCATCTTATACAGTGTGATGAGTAATAATCTTTAAAGACCTCTGTAAATATTAGTTTGCCCCTAGACAGAGGTGTCTTGTTGGTGTCTGAAGGATTAGAGTGCTTATGAAAGTAAGTTTTTGCGTATTCTACTGTACATGGTAAAGCATATTTTAGTAACAAAGCTCACAAGCATACCCACTAAACTGGCTTTAACCCACTTACTTGATTTACATCAAAGATTCCTCATTGATCGTTTTATCTTTTAAGGCTGAAACACACCAAGCAGATCTCCAGGGACCTCTGATGCTTCACCTCAAGTTGCCGAAAGTCTGGGCAGAATTGTCCACACTATGTAATCTGTCATTTAACAGCAACACCGGAATGACCGCGCAGATTAAAACCATAAAGTGATATTTACACATTATTTTCGCTCTTGCTTGCTCATCACAGATGAGGATATGGCTGATGAGAAGTTGGCAGTAGCGTAGTCAGCCCTTGGTCTGTTGCTTGTGTAGGAAGAAAGGAAGAAGTAGAGGCGAACTGCACTAATGGGATGAAAACTGACAGCGCCGATTTATCCTAACCAATCTGGCAACCGTGACCATCATGAACTTAAACTCGTACTTTTATACCTCAGATCACTTTCCACTTCCCTTAAATATCTCCAACGTCACACAAACACTTCGCTCAGTAACCGTATTCTCTTTTGTACAGTGGTAAGAATGTACACAGCTACTAATGGTACCTCAACTCTTGGGTCACCTGCAGCTTTTTGTTTATCCAAGCAATGCCAGCATGTTCGGGGGTTCCTATTTACAGCATGTAGTATGTTATATGTACACTAGATACTGATGCCCCATTGTGTTCTGGAACGCTGGCTTTCTATGTAAAAAGCAAACCAACGGGGCTTTATTTGGTTCACTGTAAACAACCAAAACTGGCATAATAAGGGGTATTTTTGCGCCAACGTTGTGGGATCTCTGTTAAAAAAAGACTTTCTTTATAACAAAGGCATATAAGCAAGTTTGAATGAGTCTACCCAGAGATGTCTTGAGCACCTGTCAAGTGCCATTAGGAATCAGTGTTAATGCAGCTATCACTGTGTTATCGCTCTGTCTCTCGTCAGTCCTCTGGCATCTTTTAGGTGAATGTTTTTAGCAAAAGCTGGTACTACATAGAGAGGATTGTTTAGTCACTGATAGACATCTGTAAAGTGAGCACGTCTTGGCTAGCTGATATTTATTCTCTTTGGGGCCTCCAGAAAGCTTGCAGAACCTCTTTCTAGATGTTTAAGTCTATTGACAAAATTTTGTAGGGTTTTTTTTTTTCTTTCTTTAAGTTTTTGTAAACTGATGTTGAAGTCTTGTAAATGTAAAGGTCAACATGGTATAAATACTAATGTTAAACCCCTCATTCTTTTGTCAGGATTTGTACAAGTGTAGCCTTACTGTAAGTAGTTGCTTGGTAGATTTGGTCGTATTCCTTGACCTGACCTTACCATAATGAGGCACCAGATCTCTTAAAATATCAAGATAAGAAGGCTCCTGTCTCTGAGCCCATGAGGTCTTCAGGCACCAAAGCAAATTATTCTTAACATGCTAATTGTTAGGACTTAACAAGAGAGGCCACTAGCATGGTCTGCAGTCAGAGTTGCCCTCTCCTGCATGTTAATAACCCTGCAGTCCCCCCGTTCTCCATATGTTTAAGCTGCTTGTTCTGTGTTATATGCTCGTCTTTACCTATCCTTAAAGCAAACCCACTGAGACTTCAGACAGAGGTGCTTAAGTCCAATTCTTGGCAACCCCATCCTTGTAGTGTTTAGTTACAACTTTAATGTAATACACCTGATCTCTTGTAATCGTTGCTTTCAGGCGAACCCGAGTGTTAGAGCCCGGTGTGTTGGAAGTAAACTCCTGACGGTGACACAACGAATGGACTTTGGAACTTAGGGACTGGATTTTATAGTGTCTGAAAGGTTGAGGAGTTGTATGTGCGCTAAAAATGTGCTCTGAATCGGCAGATTAGGTAATAACTTTTTCTAAAGCAAGCTGAGCTTTGCCAGATTGCTAGCACCGTCTCCAGTGCAAATGGACTTTTAAAATCTGGTCCACGTCTCCATAAACCCGCCGTGAAATGAGACTTTTACACATTATAAGTACCAACCTTATTCTCAGCTGAAGCTGGTTTATAGTAGCCCATCATTGCACATCCGTGACAGCAAAATCTGCGAAAACCTGCAGCACTATTCTTTCTTATACCGAAACTATGGGTCTGTATGCTTTAATTTAAAACGAATAAAGCAGTGTAATATTTCCATTCCACTGTGTACTAATTCTTTGTGTTATTTATGTCCATTTTCTTAAATATACTGTTTGCCACACTTTTTTGGGCATCCCTAATTGTTTGTGTATAAATGTAATGTACATTTATAGTGGACATAACATAATATTCTGAAGCCTACTGTACTACACATCAGCTGGGGCACGGTCTATTTGACTGGATATTTTTACCATGTGTGCATGGACGACGGACAGTCATTTCAGAATCAGGAACTGTCAGGGGCCCCTGATTGGCGCAACAGAGAAGTGTTCACAAGTGTCATCTGGAGACTCTGAGGTCAAATCTCAATGATGCCGCCACCACCACCACAACCATCAGTGACTGGGAGCCAAGGGAAAAGATTTGTCCATGCTCTCTGGGGGAAGGAATGGGAGTACTCTTTCTTACCTACAGTTATAGCAGTATTAGCTCATGTGCAGTATTTCCTCAGAGTGTGTTACCTTACTCTTACTGTGTGTTACTCTTACTTCACATATCATGGAAGAAGCATAACACCTTACTACCAACCTAGCTCACTGTACAGCCTAGGCCTCACATGGTGAGGATTACTTCATGGTAGACAATGGTAGACAAATTCTTGCATTCCAGGGGTCAACTGGCATTGTCTGTAAGTGTTCCATGCATTTCTGTCAGAATACGGGAGAGCTGTGGAGCAACCTTGAGAAGCTGGAGGCCGTGGCTTCAATTCAAAGGAAGATTGTTCATGTCGAAAATTACCGGGGGTCAAGTGCCAGATCAGTTCAACCACTGAAACTGCGACGGCATCCGTGAGGCGTACGTGGCCTACTAGATGATGCCGTAGGTTGTGAGGTTTAATTGGACTTTGCACTGTTTGCCCTGCCATTTGCTCCATGGTTGAGTTAGATGCAAATTTATTAAACTTTGCGTAGATGTGTTTCACCCTATTTGATTCACAGTCGGCTTTTTGTTCATTACCTGCTAAGTCTTTAGTTTGTCAGTTGTGTTAATTCTTTTCTGCTTCATCTCATTATCATACCATATTTATTCTAATCCCGCTGCATGTGTGGATTTTATATGGATCCCCCATAAAAACTAGCTTCCCACACAGACAGCGAGCAGCTTAGGTTCTGAGACGAGATGTGATCGTGTATCCTATATTGTGCACTATTCACATGCAGTGTTTGAAATGCTAATGTCTGCTGTAGTGTGATGGGAAGTGCACAGGATCTCTTAACACTCTCAACTCTTATAAGGTCTTGGAATGGAGGTGGGGTGGGGGATTAAATCCTGTGCCAGCCTGTAATAAAACCAGCCCTCAACACCCCATAATAAAAAGTGTGTGAGAGAGAGAGAGAGAGAGAGTGTGTGTGTAAAGGGTGAGTGTGTGAGCCACTACATCCTGGAACTGACTGGGAATGTTTTAACCCAGAAAGACTTTCCTTCAGGCTATGTTGCTTCCTTAATGGTGTTTCTTATGAAATGCTGATTTAGTAACTACAATCAACTGTTCAGTATGCAGTGGAGTCTTTCTAGTGCTTGAAGAAGATTGCGCCACATAACACTTATGAATACATTTCACCACATGATGGCTTAAAGCATTCATTTCAGTACAGTGGAAAATCACTGATCTGATTTTGTATATATTTACACTACTCTGTTTAAGCACCATGTATGTGGTATTTGTGGAACATATCCACCATCGTGAGGCTGGATTTTGGAAATTGAATCTTTCAGGCATGCTGCTTAACGTCTGGTACTGCAAAAGTATCTGCATTTTCTGTGCTCCTTGTATAATCTCCTGATTGATGCTCGAAGAATTATATCAATGTAGATTTCAAATTATGTCACTAACACAGCCTGGTGTTTACATGTTGCAGTACACATTTATTAATCACATGTTTGTTTTTCTTTTCAGGATTTTAAGCACCAATAAAATTCAAGAACTCCTAAACGGCTCCTTCGCCGGTCTGTCCATGCTTGAGAGGCTGTAAGTCGAGCTTGATTTCCTTTTCTCTGTTATTGTCCATGGTTGAAAACTCTACGCCGTGTACCAGAATGAAATCCCGAACAAACAAATCAAACCCCACTTCTCGTTTTAAAGGAAATGTCTGCAGGTTTGTCTAGGCCTGGTGACTGTCAAATATAGGGGGAACTTGTTCTATATCTATGTGTCAGCTGCCAGAGGAAGGACTTCAGTAAAGTGGAGGAATCTCTAAGTGCCTGTCATGAGGGGATGGTAAAAGGGACAGTTAATTTTAGACACCGCTCTTAGGCAGCAATAGTGTCTGAGCTGCTTTATACCATGAATGCATTGCTTAAACAAGTGGTCTATGGAAAAGCACAATGCAGGAATCTTTTTTTTCTTTAATGAAGTTTTTTTTTTTTTAATTTGAAAATTCTTATCTAAAAAGTTTTGTTTCTTATGGGCTTAGAGATGTGTGTGCCTGATTTCCTCCTTAAGCATTAGAGGCCTATGTATATATGCTTCTTTGTAGCTCTTGGGGTGATTTATTGCTTGAAAATGGCTTTGTGCAGAAAAAAAAAGAACCCTTAGCAGCCCTCGTGTTTCAATGAGGGCTAAAATAACATGACACAATCTTTCTGGATTTCCAAGGGCATATTTTCTGCCATTATAAGGAATCCTAGGTGAGAAGAGGAAAAAGAGACGGGGAAAGGGGCCTTTCTGGGGTATTCTCCCGGCAGCAAGCTGAGTCCCTTCATTTCTCCCTTTGACCCTTCTGTGCCTTGCTGAGGATTTTTTTTTTTCTTTTTTAAAGGC
Organism: Tandanus tandanus; assembly: GCA_039654325.1. NCBI lineage: Eukaryota > Metazoa > Chordata > Actinopteri > Siluriformes > Plotosidae > Tandanus > Tandanus tandanus. Next base: position 8,362,405 of record JBCNYH010000010.1, read on the forward strand.
GTTTGAAAGTGGTGTCGGAAAAGTATTGTGCTGTATAAGATATACTAACTGACTGAGGTTAAATTGTTGCCACTGATTCCCTGAATTCTGACTGTCCCCTTTGTAAATTTTGTTTTCAAGGTACACAGCTGCTTCTTGAAAACTCTGGTCCTGGGATTACAAGTGCACCTTTATATGTTTTTGTTATAGGCTCTTTTTCCTGGTACGAAGCAGACGGAAATGCACAGGTCACGAGCACAAGCTAAACAAATGTCTTTTAGAACCCATTAAAAATATAAACATTCCATCCTCCCTTGCCCTGGAAGCCTGGCGAAATGAGCTATGTGTTTCTGGTTAAGTCTGTTTAACTCTTTTCAACTTGGAATTTACTCTTGCTGTTCTTCCGTGCGTTTATCTCGGGACATATAAAACTGTTTATGTGAAGATGCATGGAAGGGGTTTAGGGGTAGGCGTCAGGCATACCTGTAGTAGTGTGCATCAACTTTTGGGTCTGCTATTGACCTGAAACACCAGCAGGACTAGAATATTTAAATATTAATTAAGTAAAATTTTTTATAAGACTTTTAGCTAGATACAGCGGCTTTACAGCTTTGAGTCTACCTTGAGAACCAGACCCTAAAGGGAACCCCATTCTTTCTTTTTGTTGACACGAGATTACTCAGTTGACACTAGAATTACACAATTACACAATCAATAAAGTATCGATAAAGGATTCTGAGATAATCATTGCTCTTTTACAGCTCTGTACTACGCATACCTGATTGATATTCAGTATCAACATATCGTGAATAAGTCCTGGGACGTGTACCAGGAAAGTCTTTATGGTAATTATAATAATTTTGACCAATCTTGGAGTCATGTTCATGGCTAAAACAGGTGTTTGACTCACAGTGCTGCTGCGACACAGGTGGGCTTTGTTTCTGAGGTTATGTCGATACATGAAATAATAAAACAGTCTCTATGATTGAACATCAGAACTGAATGAGACGAGATGTGATGAGATTTTCAATAATATAAAGTTAGGGTGGGTACAGGTATTTTTGAGAAGTATGCACTTACCATGTGAAGATGATGTCATCGTTACATTCAAATCATCTTGCCACCAAGTAACAAATCCTTGATGTATCTTTTCTTTCTCATGGAAGTGGTACTTTTAGATGATACGTTATGGCTTGTAAGAAAATTTTTGGGAAATTTTAGTTTCATTTTTGAGTCCGCTTTTAACACTTTTGTACCACTGAGTGTGGAGTGACCCAGCTACATGTTGCAGACTACGACAACTCTGATTGGTCTGCTTGCTTGCATTGCAGTTCTTTGTATGTAGCTCCTTCTCTGAGAATTCTACTATCATAATACTGTTTAATTATTAATAGATAATGTGTGAGGCTTCCTACTTCCAAATTAACACTAAAGTATTAAGGTACGGGTGAATTTTGGGTATGAACTGTCTTTAGGAAGTGAAGATTTTATGCCGTGAATTGAGGTTATGTAAATTAGTCATGCATGTAAACATAGAGGACACACATAACTAGTAGTATTGAGGTTGGGATTAGGCTGTAACTGAAAATAACCCAATATCTCTTGGACTAAAAAAACTTTGTGAAATAGACTCATTTGATGATGTGTCCATACAGTCAGAGTGGATTCTTGTGAAATATTCTATACATCCTTCTTTGGTAAATAGGCACATTTGAAGATTATGTCCATGTACACCTGTGTGAACGCCTGCACACAAAGGTGGCACATTCACAGATGCTTAGTATAACTTGGGCCTCACTTTCCCTTAACAGTGTGCAGCACTTTGCCTTTCTTATGCTAATGATGCTAGCAGGGGCCAGAGGTGTCGCAGACTGATTCTCCTGAAACACTGTGCCTCTGGCAGCTTTTGTGTGCTGGAAAGGAGCGAGTACCGAGTTACCGTCCCTTTTCATGGCAAATAATGCCTCGCCGCTCTCTCCATCTCACACCACAGCAAAGCTCATTGGTGTAGCAGCTGTTCTCTTCTCTGAGAGTGACAGGCATGAGCGAATCAATAAAAACCCACCTTTCACCTTAAACCCCCAACCATGAAATTGTAGCTTGACTATCTCCACCTTTCTGTTTTTACTCCAAGTCCATCCAAAGACATTCCATATTGTTGCCGTCGTTACAAAAATCCACGCACGCTCTTCCAGTTTTTCGGGGCCATTTAAACGTTTTTAAGTGTTTTTCTTGGAGGAACAGCACCGATATGCTGAATCGTAGATGATTTCAATATGTTGATGCGCTTCATACAAATATTTTTAAGTTAGATTACAGGAGAAGCCTTCCAACACTTGAAAATGTTTTTGTAGCAGACTCTAGCTAATTGTTTCTGGAGTACTTGAGCAGAGAGCTTATTTTTGTTGCCCATGAGTTTAAAAAAAACAACTGGTGATGGGAAGCAATGGAATCTTTGTTTGCCTTTCTATTCCAGATGCTCAAGCTTCCCACAGTGTTGTTAGAGAATTGAAAGAACCTTTATCGCTGGTCTTTTGAAACAAATACCAAGAAAAACTTTCCATATGGGAAATAAGCACTCCTTCCTCGTTTCTTCATTTAAACGGCTCTGATGAACAGGTTGCCAAGTAGTCTATATGCTTAGCCCTTTCCACATAAAAAGAAATGTGGAACGCATTAGGACAATGAATCAATTTGTCTTTAATAACCCCAGTAATTTTTATTTAGTGATGAATACCACAAGCAGAATGGTTTTTAGGCTGTAATTTTTCCCTGATATTTAACAAGTTAACACCAAGCAGTCTTTCTCATGGTAGTCGTTGCCTGCTGGCCTGCACCGTAGCGTGCTACTGAAAGATTCATTTTGGGTTGAAAGCTCATCACACTAACTGCCAGGAGGAGTCATTTCCTGTAAGTGATTTGAAACTGACATTATCATCCTTACTGCCAGGTCGATACAGAGGGAACATGCAAAACCCCACAAAGACACTAAGCCAAGCTCAAACGGATGTGATGAAAATGATGAACGGTAGCACTGAAAAGGTGTTCTGGAGAAAATGAATGCATTACATTTATGGCATTTAGCAGACGCCCTTATCCAGAGCGAATTACTTTTATTATTATTTTATTATTTTTTAAATACACCTGAATAGTTCAGGATTAAGGGCCTAGCTCAAGGGCCCAACAGTGGCAGCTTGGTGGTACTGGGGCTTGAACCCTCCACATATGGATAAGTAACCCCGAGCCTTAACCACTGAGCCACCATGTTAATATTTGTGCAGTAAACTTAGTGATTTCGTAGGGGCAACTGTAATTTAAACTTTTTAGTTTTTTTCATCATTTGAAACTCAAACATTTAGTATAAACTACAAAGGAACAGGTCAAGCAGATTAAAACAAGATTTTTATGGTTTATCTCTTTTTTTCATGCTCTATCAATAATAAAGTAAGAAAGACTTGTTGGTAGGAGGGCCACATTAAGTTCTATATGTGTTTTTTTTTTTGTTACCCTCTTCATTATTTTTATCGATATCCTTTGATTTTCTTTCTCAGGCCCTGTGAGTATGTATTTTAGAAATTTCATTGAGGGAAACTTCTTAAATCTTGTATGGCATTACCAACTAGATCCTTGAATTCAATCTTGTTTTTTCATGGGTTGAAAACATGACTTTCAAAACTATTTGTTAGTGAGCCTTTTATGAACATCTCATCCATCGTTATAATGTACTCTGTTGTATATTGAAGAGAGTCTAATTATTTATAAATTATTTGTTTATGAAATGAAATTTGGAAGGTATAGAAATAGTTAATGTTTCTTTGCTGTTTTTTCCAAAGGGACATAAAGAATAACATCATCAGCCGGATTGAGCCAGGAGCCTTCCTTGGACTTACTTCTCTTAAAAGACTGTAAGTAAATATCTGGTTTGACGTCAGTAACTCCACAGTTAATTCATCATTTTCTGTTTTTATTGAGTATTGAGGACATTGTTTATTCTCTCTGGTTGCTCGAGCATTATACAGTATTATTATATGTGTACAAAAACCAGGTATCAGGTTAACTGAAATATTCATTGATATTATTTCCCTGTTGTGTAATTCTGACTGACTGGCTTTCTTTTTTTATTTTTAAGTGGACAGTATAATGTGTATGTGGTGGTCTGCCCTTCACCTTGGCAGATTTTTGTGTACAGTATATATCGTTTCGGAACTACAAGTTTCTCGTTTGCACTTAACCAGAAATACTTTTATAGGAAGACAGACCGGCTGCAACTGATAAGCTGTTACATTACCCAGCATGACCTTTGTGGGAATGTAGCCTGGGCAAGAGTTCATTCATTCATTCATTTTCTGAACCGCTTATTCCTAATTAGGGTCGCGGGGAGGCTGGCGCCCATCTCAGCCAAC
>JBCNYH010000010.1:8397192-8409585 GCA_039654325.1 Tandanus tandanus
TATATGTGTATATATATATATATATATACATATACATATACATACATACATATATACACATACACAGCACGTGCACAATTATTAGGCAAGTTATATTTTTGATGATGAATTTTTTTTTAGCAGCTTTCTCCCAGGGAAAGTACAATATCTTGAGCGTCTTTGTATGATTGTTCTGCTTCCCATTGTTGTGGAACATTTTCTGAACCGCTTAATCCTAATTAGGGTCGGGGTGGGGCTGATTGGCTCAGCTGACTCTGGGGGATTGCAGAGTACACCGTGGACAGCTTGCCAGGCCATCGCAGGGCAGAAACTCTTTACGAAACTCAGCAGTGGTTCTTTTACCTGCCTTTCACCATAGACAGTGAGAGACATGGCTGGCCTTTGATAACCAAGTTAGCTGCACTGGGGGGACAGCAGTGAACCTGAAGGCTGAGGCTTGAACCCCCGACTTTGGGATCAGTAATCCAGCACCCTACCACCGGGCCACCACTGCCCCCTTGTTGTGTCAAATTCCAAGATCGCATTATATAGTCGCGCACGCTAGACTTGGCACCTAGATGCTAAGCTTTTGGCCCCGTTGAGCAAGTAGTAAATATTGAGCTATTTGCCTCAAAATTTATATTTGGAGTTTTTGTATGTAGTGTCACAATAATTTAACCTGGCCAGTATAAAATACTAAAGTTTAAATTTTCCAATGTTGTTAAGACACACCCTTTTTTATATATATATATATATATATATATAAAACTCCTTTTTTTTAAATGAAATCTACACTTTAAAAATGGGCAGCAAGAAACTCTTGTAAACTATTCACAAGTAAATCAGATCACTCACAGGCACATTTTCAGTCTGGGCATTTCTCCGCTGTCAGTGTCCCTTTCATTGTGCTGGTTTTTTTTAAACAGTTCCTGTCCACAGTGAGACACAGTTCTACATCACAACCCATGTGGATCAGCGCTTATTGACATGAGATTACAAAATAAATAAATCAATCAAAATCCACATGCACCTGCTATCGGTCAGTATGTCAAAAAAAGAGAACTTTGTGTTCACACATGCATTCTCTCTCTCTCTCTCCCTCTCTCCCTCTCTCTCTCTCTCTCTCTCCCCCTCTCTCCCTCTTACACACACACAGGCACAAAGCATTCTTTTTCTGCCTTTTGCACTGTGGTAGTTTTTTAAAATGCTCAACCTTCCTTATAAAAGAGAAATTTCTCTGTGCTGTGTGTGTGTGTGCATGAAATGCTCGCATGCGCGCGCGCGCACACACACACACACACACACACACACACACACACCCACACCCACAGTGTTCGTTTTACTGGGGGGTTTTTCGGGGGTGTTGCATTGTTTCTTATAAATGTGAAGTGCTCCCTAAATCACATTAAGCATTTATATCATGCTTGTCTTCAAAAGCACAGATAAAACTCCTGAATAAATTTAAAACCTCCGACTGGAAGCCATGGTGGTGTTTGGTTTTTCCAAATCCTTTTCTTTTGCAACGTTTCTTTATATTGTATGTAAGTAGGACAAATATGTGCACATAGGCATGGCTAATTTTTAAACATGCTCATAAGAAGTTAATAACTTGTACATGAATGTTTTGTGCAGTTTGTTTCCTTCTTTGGAAATCCTAGCTGTCCAGTTAAGCATGGTATAGTCACTGGAAAGGTTAGACTGAGTTTGCCTGATTCATTACATTATCTTGTGTCCACAGGTCTGTGCGTATTAGCAAGAAGTGCTGGCACATGTTGATTAACCTGTGCCTGCATATCCTCCTTACCTGTGTTGCATTCACTGGGGGCATCAACCAGACTTTCAGTGCCAGTGTGTGCCAAGCGGTAGGAGCTTTATGAATCTTCTCTCTGATATATGTAGCTTTATCTGTTGATGACTGATTAGATTCCTTAGTTAATAAAGGAAATAAGTCATATACAGACAGTGCTCCACTACGAATTATATGTGTGATATGATGTATCACGCATATGATATAGACATGTGTGAATTTGTTATGGGGGTGGCATGGTGGCGTAGTGGTTAGCACGTCCTCCTCTGCCTCATAGCAAGAAGGTCCTGGGCTCGGTTGTTTCTCTGTGGAGTTTGCATGTTCTCCCCATGTTATGTGGGTTTCCTCCCGGTACTCCGGTTTCCTCCTTCCAAAGACATGCACATTAGACTAATTAGCTGTTCCAAATTGCTCCTGGGTGTGAATGGTTGTGTGTTTTCCTGCGATGGTCGGGCGAGCTGTTCAGGTTGTACCCCACCTCTGCACAGTTTCTGCTGAGCTAGGCTCCAGCCTCGCCATGACCATAACAGGATTAAGAGGTTTGGCAAATGAGTGTGTGAGTGAGTTTGTTATGCTACCTTATAATTGAGTGTTTTGCATTTGTTTCAGGTGGGCATAGTGCTGCATTATTCCACACTGGCTACAGCCTTGTGGTCAGGCGTCACAGCTCGGAACATCTACAAACAGGTCACACGTAAAACCAAACAATATGAAGAGCTAGACGAGCCTCCTCCTCCACCTAGACCCATGTTGAGGTAACATCGCACTCGTTTCCCATAAAAATGGTTGGATAAAATCACTGTCTGTGCTAATATGTCATTATGTCATTGTTTTTACTATGTAAAGCTGCTTTGCGATAATGTCAGTTGTAGAAACGCTATACAAATATGAAAGTGAATTGAATCATGTAATTTTAAAGGATGTGTGTTATTAAATGATGTATTTGAGTAATGAGTAAATGTTTGACTCTGCTTTGCTCTGTAGGTTTTATTTAATAGGTGGAGGCATTCCCATAATTGTTTGTGGCATAACTACAGCTGCTAACATCAAAAACTATGGAGGTCGGCCTGATGCACCTTAGTAAGTGGCCTGTTTTAGAGCATTATTAGCACTGCTATAGGAAAGGGACCTGAGAAATTGCCCCAAATCGTTTGAGACTCCTGTGTGACAATGTGGAGAAATAGATGATAGAAATCATCTTCCACTTTTTTAAATTTTCTGAGCTGCCCACAAAGTTCTCAAACATGTGGGGGGAAAAGTCTAGCAATTGAGTGCAAAAGTTTGTCATATGGACGTGGATGTACTTGTCAGAGAGCAATTAAATCTTTTAGTTGGCACAACTGTCATATTTATACTTGTTTATTCTTACAAGTTTTTTTTTTTTTTTATTATTATATGCTGCCATGCAATGTGAATAATGAATACTTTGCTGAGGTAATAACTTGAGGCACTCTGAACGTAATGTCTGAGCCTAATTATGACAATCTATTTTTAGCCAAAGCCTAGCCATCCTGTGTCTGCCAGTTTCCCAGCCTCTCAGTTCTTCCCTACTCAGTAATGATAATTGTTTTGGTTGTGTAAGAGATCAGTGATTTAGAAATCTCCACCATCTGAACTCTTTAGAGTTTAATTAAAGTTGTTCCACTTAATCAAAAGCAGTGTGATAAATACATGGATAAGGAACACTAAGCAGACATCTGCTTGATGAGAAAGGAAAAATTAAACAGAAATGATTCACCATTTGCCTAACTGTATTAATATCCAGCTCTACTGTGTACTGCTCTGCGTGTTTCTCTACTCCTGAATAGCTTAAAATGAAGGCAAATGCTCAGAACTGGGATTTGGTGTGTTTTTAGTTCATGTACTCTCATAAGTAAGATGTCATGTCTTGTGTCCTCAGCTGTTGGATGGCATGGGAGCCTAGTTTGGGTGCATTCTATGGTCCAGTGGCCTTCATCATCTTTGTGGACTGCATGTACTTCCTGAGCATTTTTCTACAACTACGGCGTCACCCTGAAAGACGCTTTGAGCTTAAAGAGCAGCCAGAGGAGCAGCAGAGGCTATCGGTGACTGAGGTTACTGGTGGCCCCGCTTCCCAGCCAGAGTCACCTGGGCCAGTATCTCTGTCAGCACTTGAGAATGAGCACACGTTCTTAGCACAGCTGATCGGCGTGGCTGGAGCTTTGGCACTCTACACACTGCTGTGGCTGTTTGGTGCCCTGGCCATTTCTCAGGAGCACCCATTGGACGTGGCCTTCTCCTGCCTCTTTGGTGTGGCTGCTTTAGCATTGGGAGCCTTCCTTGTTGGGCATCACTGTGTTACACGGCAAGATATGCGCTACCACTGGACTCAGGCCTGCTGCCGTGGACACCAGAGGTATGCCATGCAGGTTGATGCTCTCCTGACACCAATGACAGGGGCCTCTGGAGATGGTTCAACCAATACAGGAAATGGTGAGGTAGCACGTTGCCATATTAGTGGAGCTGAGTCATCTTGCACCAATAAGAGTGCACCAAGTGTGCACAACTCCATGCAAGGCTGCAAGTTAACTAATCTACAAGTAGAAGCAGCCCAGTGCAAAACAGTTTCTGCACCAACCAATGGCACTGCACTATTAGATAACAGCTTAACTGAACACTCATTGGATAATGAGATTAAGATGCATGTTGCTCCAGTTGAAGTCCAGTATCGTCCCAATATAAGCAATGGCCATCCTGGTATAGGGAATGCCAATGGCAGCATCAACGGACATCCTGGAAGGCACCACAAGAACCGGGCACGGGCACACCGTGCAAGCCGACTCACAGTTTTGCGGGAGTATGCCTACGATGTGCCCACCAGTGTGGAGGGCAGTGAGCATAGCGCACCCCAGAGACGTCACCACCACGAAAGTGTACATGCCCGCAACAGCCGTCGTGCAGCATACCTGGCATACCGTGAACGCCAACAGAGCCAGCTCCAGCAGGATAGCAGTGATGCTAGTACCAGCCTGCCTCGTCGCACTCGGCAGTCTGACAGGGGCGCCAACAAAGGCGCAGGCACCAGCTTTGGCAAAGGCTTCGCGAACAGCCGTCTCCGGGACAGTCTGGGAAGTGGCCTTGGTAGTGGAACAATTACTAGCCAAAGCAACGGGGTTAGTAATGGATGTTTAGTAGGGGAGGAAGCTGAGACTGCAATGTCAAACTCAGTTAAAGACTGTCCAAAGCAGCCCCTCCCTGTTGAACTGGAAGTTCAGCCAAAGTCATATGGGCTAAACTTGGCATCAGATAACGGACTTGCTAAAAGCTCAGAGAGGCAACAAAATATGCCACCTCTTAATACAGACAACTCCACTACCATTAAAACTGGTTTGTGGAAACATGAAACTACAGTGTAGCAAAACCTCAGAGACTGCTAAGTACACTTTTCCTGTGCAACTGTGAACCTTTTTTAATTTCCGCTTTATACAGTATATTTGAAATGTTTGAAGAAAAAAGAATTTATAAATGAGTTGTTTTGAAGAAGTCACCTCTTAGTATACCACTTGCTAACTGTAATAGATGATCCTTAAATGATCTATTTTTATATCATTTATTTCTTTTTCACATGTGCACAATTTTGTATGATAAGGTGCACAACTTGTGGGCATAGATAGGTTTGATCTTCTGTTTGAACCTTTTCTGGCATAATTAAGCAGTTGCAAAATGCATTTGTGAAATAAAAAAAAAGTGATTCAGTTGCTTGTGTTCGATCATACACCACAACACATTGATTGATAGGCATTCTTCAGACATCATAATGCAGACTGTAGTTAAAGTCATTGATTTACAGTCAAACTATTTTACTGTAAATCCACTTCCGGAAAGTCACCATCGTTTTAATTGTTGAGTTGAGATTGGAGGTTTTTATCTGTCTGCTTTTCTCTAAACTGGAGGTACCAATGCTGTAGTCTTGAGAATATTCTGGCCGCTACTTCCAGGATACTTTCTGTACTTGCTAGCACAGGACTAACTCTGAAAACACCTCAGTCTCTCATAATGTTTCCTACAAGTCAATGTCTGGGAGAAGCAGTATGGAAGTTAATTCTGCTTGGGTTCCTTGGAGTCCATCTGTAATAAAGTGAGCAGAGATGGGATCTTATAATAGTCCTGCTACATTTGTCCACTACACTAGTTAGTTGAACATTTAACTTTACATTTTATTTACCTACAAGTGTGTTCACGTGAATGCATTTTCTGAGTAAGTATGTGCATGTTAATGACTCTCACACACTGCACAATACTCTGTTTGCTTCAGTGCCTGAATCACCGCAGAGCATAGAAATAGCTTGAATTTCTTCACTAACACTATTTTTATTCCCATGTCTGAGCAGTGTAGGTATTTCTCTCACACACACACACACACACACACACACACAGATATATATATATATATATATATATATATATATATATATATATAGAGCGAGAGAGAGAATGTGTCTGTATATACGTGTATATATATGTATATTTATATATGTTATATATACATGTACATACAGTTATCGACACAAGTTTTGTCGCATGTGTGCCTGATATTGACAAAATCTGATAACTTCACTTCTGATTAACTGATTTTTATCAACTATGCCTTACATTAATCCTACAAGTATACAGATTGTTTTGTGAAAGCAATAGGAAATTATAAATTTATTTATACTTTTTACAGCTAATAAAAGTCGAACATATCCATTCTAGGCTGGGAAAAAGACTTGTCGCAATCATGTAACATCAAATTCTGGATCAAAGTAATTAGTAAAATTTATAAAATATAATTAGTAAAATTTGTAAAAAATAATGAAAAGTGCTTGATTAACTAAATATACATAAAATACAATTTTTATTTGTAATTTGAACATCTTGAAGGTGTCTGATTCTTTTAATACCATAATTATTCATCATGACGGGCACCTGGGAGTCTGGTACGATCATGGCCATGTTTGCAGAGGCACTATTGACCTTGAGTGATGCTTTTAATTTTTCAATATGATGTTATATTTGCTACAATATTATATATTTAGTTATAAACAAAGCCATTTGATTATTTTTCTGTAATTAATATAGTCCTAAAAGTGAAATTAAGTCTTTGCGACAAGACTTTTGTCCAGACAAGAACAGGAATGTTTATATTTAAGAAGCTGTAAATATTAGAAAAATTTCTTTCCAATATTGCTGCTAGCACATATTATTCCGTACCATCAGTGGGTTATTTTAAGTCATAGTTGATTAAAATCGGTTAATAGGTTGGTGAGATATGGGCTTTTATACATGAATGTTCACATGTGCGACCAGACTTTTGTCAGTGACTATATATATATTTGGCTTCATCCAACAAGTTTGAGGAATTGAGCAATACCATCATTATTATAGCAATTCTTTCAATGTCAATGACCTGTACATTCTGGCAAGATGTTATCAAGATGGCATCAGGATGTGATACGGTAGTGGTATGACAATTGTGCAACAGTTGTGCGACAGCGCTAAGACAGTGTACCGAATCATCAGGACATTGTTAGGAATTGCTATGATAAATTGACAACATTGTGAAGATTTGTTACAATTTTATCAAGAGTGTGTTTCTGGGTGATTGTGTTGTTGCATGGTGCATTTCCTCCCAGTTCGGGTTCCCTATAAATTGGCAGACGGGGTTTCTGCAGACTTGAAATCTTTTTGTTGCTATTATCATCAATAAAGATTAGTGAACCTGGCCCAGAAGCAGCCATGCAAGCCCAACCCATGACGACATTAAATTCAATTGTTTAGAGTTGTGTTTTTTGGGGAGATTTTTTTTTCTCCAGAAATTCAATATTGTATTGGTTATACCAATGCTTATACAATAGCTCTGGTCTATTTTCCTTTTTTCTCATCTTAAAAATGCCTGGCTATTCACTCATTTTTCCTTTTCAGTAATCAATGCAGCCTCCACAGGGGAACCAACAGTATACATGTAGTGCTATTAATTGTTTAAACAATCGGTCTAATAGGGCACATGTTGATGAAAACCCCCAAACTTGTCGGTCCAGTGCAGCCCTGTTTACACAGTTTTAAAATGCATGGATTTTCATTTTCTTGAGTGTTACTCTTGCATGGAGGTTAAACAATAGGGCAACTTTATAAAACAGATTATCTGTATCATCTGTTGAATGCTAAATGGAGCTCTACCAATTAAAATGAAGTAAGGTGTTCAGTTTCTCTCTGCTATTGATTACTGTGACATTTCAATAAAGGTGTGATTTAAGAATCTGTTCCTTTACCCTATATGTCCTTCATATTTTTAGAACTGAGCCCCTTAGAACACCAGTAGGCTAAGTCCAATTTTTGTCAATTTTGAGTTAAGTACAGAAATGAATAGAGAACAGTAAAATCTTTCAGATGAATACTGGTCTAAATTCCAGCAGAGTTCCAATTTCGACATACAGACTTCACTATTGCTCTTGGCTATTTCACTGATTTAATAGTGCAACAGTGGGCCAAGTCCAAGATCCTAGATGGCGGCACCCATGTGTGAAGCCTCCACATCTAGGAAAAACATACCTGAGAAAGAGGTTTTTCAGTTAACAGAGGACTCGGAAAGTATTACTTTAGCTAGGACACTACTGCATCTGCATGTTAGTATTTAACTACATGTTATTCAATATTTTTTGTAATATTGCTACATTTCCTGGACATTTGGACCACTGTTGCAATTCTCGCAGTCTAAGTCCAAAATCACAATTTTTGGCAAAATGGCAAAGTCCTGGCAACACAGCAATTTAGGCTGAAAAAGGTATCTAGGGGAAGTATTCAGTAAGACTGAAGGCATTAAAATATGAATCATACTGATTTTTATAGCCTTAAAACTTTAAAGCGCCCACTGTTGCTCTAAGGGGCTCAACTGAAGTTAGGGTGGCATAGTAGTTTAACACATCCGACTCACAACAAGAAGGTCCTGGGTTCAAGTCCTAGGCTTGGGTGTTTCTGTGTGGAGTTTGCACACTCTCCCCGTGCTTGTGTGGGTTTTCTCCAGGTACTCCGGTTTCCTCCCACAGCCCAAAGACATGAACAGTAGGCTAACTGGCTATTCCAAATTGACCTTAGGTGTGTGAGTGTCTTGCCCTGCGATTGTCTGGTGTGCTGGTCAGGGTATACCCTGCTTTTGCCCAGTGTTGGCCAGAGATAGGCTCTAGCCCCCCCAGAACCATAGGAGGATTAAGCGGTTCGGCAAATGAGTGATGAATGAGTAAACTGAACTTTATATTCAAGTTCTATTTGTCTGAGCACGACATTTTCTCTGGAATCTCCCACGAATGTAGAAATGGCACTATTTTTTGATCGCAACTAACATTAACACAATCCTTCTTGTTAGGTATTCTGTGCATGTTTATGGTTTGCATGAGGCCATTGGCATTTTACTCCCCTAATCCATAAATTTTTGATTACTTTTTCCTTCATATGTAGTGTAATAAACACATTATGGGTGATGGCAGTAGAGAAGTAATGATTTTGTTTATTTCAGCGTTCAACAAACGTGCCTATAAAAGCCACGATTTGTGGCATGAACATGTGCTTCTACTTCATTTTAAACATGATTTTAAATGAATTTCTGACCATTTATCCCTGCACTGGACTTTATATATTTTACATACCGTGTATTTAACTGCCTCCTTTAATTATTGATTCCTTTAAATATTTCATTTAAGTTTTTTTCTTAGAACTGTTTGGTTGTTGTTTAAAATAAAGTTGTACTAATCTATATTACTAGATTAAAGCTGATGAATAATGCCAAATTAACCTAACTTCAGTGTAATGTATTTTCCAGGCTGTAAACCTCAAAACACCAAAATGTGATTGGAGTCATTTTACCATGGGACTGTCCATATTGTTAGGTATGATTGGTAGATCTTTACATCAATTTATATTTATACTTTTCTTAGCAGCTCCAATGGGGTTGTCCTAGCTGGTAGGTTGCCAGTCTATTGCAGGGTTAACACCGAAACAACCAACCATTTACACTCACATTCACACCTGTGGGCAATTTAGAGTTGCCAATTGACCTAATGTGCATGACTTTGGACTGTGAGAGGTAACAAGCCACCCAGAAAGGCCCTTGTCTGCCATGACATTTGGACCCAGAACCCTCTTGCTATGAGATGACAGTGCTAACCATTGAGCTACTGTGCTCCCAACTTCGAAAACATACATCCTATAAATGTCTAAACAATTTCCAGAAGGGAAACAAATGCACCATTTTGCAGATTGTAACTGCAGTGTTTTTCCATTCTCCATAGCTTTGATTTCTCAATGCAACGTCTCTGTGATCCTGGACAACGCTATATATTGTACAGCTGACAAACATAAAAGGCAGCATTTCTTAAGAAAGAATCATCACTATTGGCATCACTTGCTTAAAGCTGTATAATTAGAGACAGGGTGGGGGAACTTCCGATGGTGCCACTGAGCAATTAAAGTGAAAACTGATTATTTATATTTGTTAAAAAGAATGCCATGAAGGCATGCTGGGCCACAGAAATAACAATAATGTTAAAGTTAATAGCTTAGACAGGCAATTATGAAGACGCCACTGGCTTTCAGGAATAGGCCTACCATTCAATGACAATGTTTATTAAGTAAAATTACACTGACTGAGTACTTCATTAGGAAGCATAATATCTAATTAGCCAATCATGTGGCAGTAGTGCACTGCATGAAGTCATGCAGATATTAGCCAGCAGCTTCAGAATGGGGAGAAAATGTGTGAAGTTTTGACTGTGGTATAATTGTTGGCTGGTTATTTCTACAATTGCTGATCACCTTGGATTTTCACACACAACAATCTCTAGGATTTACTCAGAATTGCAAAAAAAGAAACCCAGAGCAACAGTTCTATGGATGGGAACGGATGAGAGAGGTCAATGGATAATGTCTAGACTGGCTTGAGCTGACAGAAAGGATATGGAAGCTCAGATAAACAGTCATCTCCGAATGCACAATCTAATAAACCCTGATACCGATGCTCTACACAAAGAGAAAACCATGTCAGGTTCCACTGCTGTGATGTGCACCGGCTCTCCAAACCTGGGCAGATAAAAAGCTGGAAAAGTGTAGCCTTGTCTGATGAATCTTGATTTTCTTGAGTGACACATGAACATGAATCCAGTAAACCATTAGCCCAACATGAATCCATTAGCCCAACCTGTCTATTGTTAACATTACAGGCTGGTGGAGGTGGTGGAAGAGGGCAGAGAATGTTGTCTTGGAACACTTTGTTCTTGTTAATATAAATCAATCATCACATGAGTGCTACAGCCAATTTGAAAATTGTTGCTGACCGTTAATTCCTTTATGACGACAATTTGCCCATCTTCTAATGGCTACTTCCAGCATGATAATCATAATGCAGAAGTCATCACAGACTGGTTCATGGACATGACAGTGAGTTTAATGTTCCTCAGTACCCTTTTTGGATGTGGTCGAATGGGAGATCCGTAACATGAAAGAACATCTGAAAAATTTGTCAGCATGGACAAAAATCTCACAGCAATGTTTCTAACCTCTTGTGGAATCCATAGTACAAAACAATTGTTTTAGGCTGTTTTAGAGCAAAAGGAGGCCCTACCCAGTATTAAATATTGTGTTCCAAATGAAGTGTTTCATCATCATCATCATGGATTGACGACAAGTGGTAGAAAATCGTAGAAAACCCACACAGGGAGAACATGCACAGACACTTCACGCAGACAGCTAAGTCCCCAACTAAACAACCTCTGCTCACAAAAATATATATATATTATGCAGTCAAGATAATATGCAGATGCAACAAGGTGCGGGACTATCAACCTGGAGATCGCAGGTTGATGCTGCATTCATCTGTAGCTGGGAGTCCAATGGAGCTAATTAGCCGAGCTCTGATGGGAGGGATGGATGGCATACACTCACCTCCCTACTGCTTACAGCAAGCACCAACCAACCATGGTTGTCAGTGAGCTCATTCGTACAAAGGGGCAGATAGCGTTTTCCCTCCGAGTGTGTCAGGCCGCTTCTGTGTGCACATGTGCAGCAGTTCATAAGGATGCAGGTGGCAGCATCACACGTCACGGAAGGGGTTTGTGCATGCTTACACATCTCCCTTGATTATGCTCATATGCAATACTGTTAATTGGATAAATTAGGGGATAAAAAAGGTGTGTGTGTGTGTGTGTGTGTGTGTGTGTGTGTGTGTGTGTGTGTGTGTGATATGCACAGTCTATATTGCAGTACAGCACAGTATATAACTTTTATGCACAAAAAATTACTTGTACACATAACATAAATAACTCTCGTGTTCAATGCACTAACCTGCAAATAAAATAAAGTACTTTTACCCATATTTGGAATGAGCAATTACTGTCTTATATCTAAATGGCCACATATGAACTAAACAGACTATTTCTTTCCTATTAAATGCTCAAGATATTTTTTTTTCTTCGTCATATATGACAGTGGTTGAATTGTGTGCTGCTGTCAGAATTGTTATTAAAAACATATTGTGCGTTCCAGTGGCGGATTTAGCTATTTTGGGGCTCTAGGCAAACATGGGTAAGGGGCCCTCAGTATTCTGCACTTCCTTACCT
>JBCNYH010000010.1:8429829-8440965 GCA_039654325.1 Tandanus tandanus
ATATATGTATATATATATGTAGATTTCCTTATGTATTTTGTATATATAGATATTTGTAATTTTCTTATTGAGACTTTTATCTTTATCTTTTTGTTTACTTGGTATGGAGCAACTGTGTGCACACAATTACCTCCGGGATCAATAAAGTATTCTGATTCTGATTCTGATTCTGATTCTGATTCTGATTCTGTACCCAGCCTTCGCACAGAGATGGGCACCAGCCTCCCCGTGACCCTAATTAGGATTAAACAGCTTAGAAAATGAATAGATGAATTAATTAATGAATTTATTTATTTATCTACATTTTTTATTTATTTACTTACCCACTCACTCACTTATTTATTTATTTATTCTCCCCACTGCGGGATATCCCACCCACAGAGCTTTACGCACCACTTCCAGTTCTATTTATGTAACAAAACAGTGGGGAAAATGAAAAACTTCATATCTCTAACAAAATGAAACACAAAGATACAAACTATAGGTTCATTCCTCTTTTTCAAAGTATTCAGTCAGCAAGTTGTTGGCCAATGTTTCAGTTTGGCATTGGGTGTGTTCTTTTCCTATTGCATATAAATTATATTATTTAAGTCTGGCTCATGTCCTTCTTCTCTCTGTTTATGTTTAGCTATGGGGTGACTGTTACTGATGCATGTAGTGTTCTTTGTTTTTATATGCTTTGTCAGTTTTTCCATGTGTGGTTTTGTGAATGTCAATAAGAAAGTTTTTTTTTAAACCTTCTACCTCAACTGCTAAAAACTTATCAACTTATCTGGATACAAAACCTGCTTGTCCCAGGTACCTATACTGCTTAGTATTTTGTAACTCATCCTCCATCTCCCTTTCCCCCATTAGATTTGTGATGGTCTGTTTCTACACAGTGTAGTGATACAGAACCTTTTGATAATATAATAATAATACAGATTAGTATTATAGCATCCAACTGACTATTTAATCAATATCTGTAGTTATAATTTTGCAATCAGTTTCTCTTTCAGCCTTTCAGAGTCAGATTACAGACGTTGTGTGATTTTAATTGGGGTAGAGGGTAGGTGGGGGGTTAATGTTGCTAATTATGGCAGCAAAGCAGTAGGGGCATGTGAGTCTGTGTGTTGGGGGAAGATGCAGGGTGAAAAATGTAGGCAGTGATAGTTTATTATGTACATTTTATATACATGTATGTGTACAAGTTCGAGGCAAAGAGATAAATGTCCATTTATATGATCATAGTCTATGTTCGTGCAGTTCTTCATTAGGTAAGGTGACAGGCGCTGATGTGAACAGATCCCACTGCTCTCTCAGTGGACACCCTGGGACACTAATGATGATGATGATGATGCACTGCTTGCAGTTTTCTCCACTGAGAGAGTGAAAGGGGTTGAGTCCATTTCCTGCTGATCTGGTCACAAGGAACCACTCTTTTTCTCCTGCGCTCTTACTGTCACTCTTATTTCACTCGCTTTGAAGAAGGAAAGGAGTTTGCAGACAGTTGAATAAAACCTGAGAATTGTTTTGTGTGCAGTACAAAAATATAGAGCTACAAATTTCATCCGTCAGTAAGGTAAGAGCATGTACTAGCTAGATTAAGGGCATTTTTATTGCCTTCACATGCATTTGTAAGCATAATGATATAATGTTATTAGTGAAATTACAGAAACATTTCAATGGTACTTTATAATAGTAATTTACAGATTAGAGTGAAGACTTTTACAATAACAAGTGTAATTGCCTACAAAGTACAAGATAAATTTCTGAAGCAGTTTCAAAATAGTTCCTAAAATATAACCACAATGTTTAATCATGACCATTTATTTATTTATTTATAAATTAAGATTGATTTTTCTCTTTAGCTTATGAATTAAGATTTTTTATTTTTTTTTAACAAAGCATTCTAGGTCGTCTGTGTTTCAGCTGTTCAGAGGTAGGGCAAATGCTTGGAGTGTGGAATGATTTAACTAAGCTAGAAGGCAGAGAGACACTTTCAGGTTAGGGCAAACAGTCCCCGAGAGAGGAGACTTGTAGCTGAGAAAAGAATATGCCCTTTACAGTATATGCTTTTTTTTTCTAAAACCATGAATCTCTTTCTTATACAGTGATGACATGAAAAAGGTGAAATTAAATCAACATCACTGTTTCATTATAGTAACACGGAGTGTATTTAAACAGCCTGATCTTGACCATGTCTACACCAGCTAAGAGAAGCCAGTGGAGAGAGGAGTTATGTCAATTTTCTAGGAACCATAGGCTTTCCAAGAAAGTCCTGCTGAATTGCTGTCTGATGAGACGCATCATCTCATGGGCCCAGCCTGTTAAAAGAGGTACCTGTTTACTTTGAAGTAGTAAAAGTTGTCATGTTGTCCTATTAAAAGTGTGTACAACATGCTAAAAAAAGCTTAACCTTCACTGACATGTTGCCTCATCACTGGAGATGAACTTTTTGGTTCTTGCAGACTGCAACCTGTATTTTATTTTTATTTTTTGCTTATATTTTAGAACTATAATGAAGTAATATTAATAACTCTTCACTGTGATACTTGAATAGTACATTTGTAGCTCTGTATTGAGACCTTCATGTTAACTAAACTAAGTTTTTGAAATTATTTGGTTATACATTATATAATGTGTTTAATTAATTTGTAAATTGCTTAAGAAAACGATAAGCTGATTGGGTTTAATTAAGCAAATATCAGTAATTACTTGTGATGTATTCTTTGGCACTGATATGCTGTAGGTTTGCAGGTTTGAGATATGAAACTCAGCATTATTCCCCATCTACTATATATAATAGATACGACATCCAAAATCTTTTCCTTATCATTCAGATGCACATTACAGACTCATTAAATTCTCATTTGCTTTACCACTTAACTTTGCATATTAGCTCCACATAGTCAAAGTAGTTTAAAAAAATTATCCAATAAATAACTATCATTTAACACAGAAAAACAATTGTTACTGCTGTGGGTGACACAAACAAGTACTGAGATTAGGGGGCAATTTCTTTTTCACATGGGTGATATAGGTGTTAGTTAATTTTTGTCCTTTCAATACAAGCTACTTACGATCACAAGATCATTTGAAAAATGCATATTTTGTTTCCTCATGTTGTATTTTGTATTTTACAAAATTTGTCTGGAATTAAGAAACAACCAGGTGTTATGAATTAACAAAAATATATAGGGCAGGAAAGGGGAAATTCTTTTTCACAGCACTGACTGATAATAATCTTATTAAGGTCTGTTTAAATCAGTAATTCTTTATGTTTGCCACACTAGAAAAATGGGTTTTTAATTACCCAGCAAAATATGAATACTTAAACAATAGGCAGAAATATTAAATTAGGTTTCAGGATCATGGAAAATAAGCAGAACTACTGTCTGCCCTGACCCCAGGGGCGTGCCCACTGAAGGAACTGAAACCATGCCCATTCATGGGAAAGGTGCAGCCTCTACAGCCATTTCAACTGCAATACAGGTGGGCTTGGCTCTTGTGCTGTGTTGCTAATGGTAGTTGAAAATTGATTCATTCATGGATGGGTGGAATTTGACAGAAACTTAGACAGCCAGAGCCGGAGGCATTATGTTTTCGGTTGTGCGTCCATTTGTCCACACGCTCTATTCTTGTGAACATGGTATCTCACAAATGTCCTTCAAACTTTGCATAACAGTCCACGCTGACTCAAGGATAAGCTAATTAGATTTTGGAGGTCAAAGGTAAAGGTTACTGTGGCCTAATTTGGGCCTTTCTTGTGAACTTAATATCTCAAACGCATTAAGGGATTTTATTAAAATTTTAAACAGATGTTCATCTTGGCACCAGCCCAGCACAGCTTCTTGACCCAACACTGTACTTTCACTGTCTGCTTTGTACACCACGCAGAGGCATATATAACCGCCAGGTAGTTCTAGTTTTATTCTTAAATACATACCTCGCTAT
The DNA here is from genome assembly GCA_039654325.1 of Tandanus tandanus. Lineage (NCBI taxonomy): Eukaryota > Metazoa > Chordata > Actinopteri > Siluriformes > Plotosidae > Tandanus > Tandanus tandanus. Next base: position 8,433,766 of record JBCNYH010000010.1, read on the forward strand.
ATGTCTCTCAATGCTCCAGTTACTGTGTGCATGTTTTAATAAAACATTTCTTACCGGCATGTGTTATTTAGTTCTCTTTAGACTTCTTGCAAAATCTATTCAAATATGATATACCATGTTTAACACAAATTAGACATGTAGCACATTTACAAAACTGTCTGAAGCTGTTTGAATGAACTAAAGGCCTTTCTTAATACACATTGATGCTGACATAATATGGAGCTTTTATTTGTCCCAGTATGCTTCGATCAGTGAAGTAAATCAGTATGAGCTTTGTGTAGAATGACAGCTATAATAAACCACTGCAGTGGGTGGCATTTTGCTGGACACTGGTTGTAAATTTAGCATTTCCCATTTGTTAAATGAGTTAGAACAAGGCACAATCCATTAACCATATCACAGCTGGACTGTGAAGTCCTGTGGTTCTGTTATATTTATGGCACATTCCTCAAGGTGGATTTGGACAAAATGAGCAGTTAAATATTATGAGAAGATGGAAAATTGATTGTACTATTAGGAATGTATTTAAAGAAATGCAATAGCTGAAAAACCCTAAGTATATTATGTTTTTAGGTACTAAGGATTAGGGATCGTGAAATTACAAAAATATATCTTGATGCTTGAAAACATTTGTTCAATGCATGTATATGTATCTCAATATATTATGTTGCAAATAGACTGCATGCAAGCTCAAAAAGAAAGGCTTCATTAACATTGCAAATGCAAAGAACTATTAAACTACAAAAGCTGTATTCCAACCATAAAAAGGGTGCTGAAAAAATCTGAAATTTTAAATATTAAATAAAATGTAAATAATCTGATTCCTTTCAATATTGTTTGGTTTCATTAAAAAAAGTGCTTCACACCACTGTCTCTGTCTCATAGCCTAATGGTTAGAGAAGCGGTCTGAATCAACAGGGAAAATGTGTGATGGTGGGGGAGTGAGCTGCACCTTCCCTTCCTCCACATTCATGGCTGAAGTGTCCTTGAGCAAGGCACCTAACCCCCAACTGCTCTCCGAGCGCCCCCAATGTGTGTGGCAGCTCACTGCTCCGAGTGTGTGTGTGCTCACTTTGGATGGGTTAAATGCAGAGGCAATAATTTTCCTTGCAGGATTAATACAGTACAGCAAAATCTAAATAAATAAATAAAAAATCTTAGCATCTCGTCCTTTGAATTTCATGCAGTAGCAGTTTTCCTCTCAAGTCAACTTCCACATCACTGTCATCTACAGCCCTACTAGAACCCTAGGACACTTTCTGGAAGAAATGGACACACTCATCAGTCTTTTTCTTACTGACACCCCCCACAAGCTCCAGTCTTCTTGCCTTCTCCCTTTTCTCCATTCCTTCTCTCTAACATTTAATAACTGTTCCCAGTACACATCACACCATTTCCCAAGACCTTCTCCCCTTTATCACCATTATCATTAATTGCTCTAGTCATGTATCAACAGCATTCAAATGAGCCAGAGTTCTACCCATCCTGAAGAAACCCACTTTAGACCCACCAGACATTACCAACTACAAACTTCTCTTGTTAACTTCTCTCTTTCTTTCTAAAATTTTTGAATGCATCTATAATCAACTGTCTTACAATCTCTTGCAGAAGTCTCCAAGGACCTAATCAATCTGGTTTCATACAGCACATTCCACAGAAACTGCCCTTTCTCTCTCTGAGTCTCATGCCACTGCTATGCAGAGGAGACGCAACTTTTCCTCTCTTTTCCTCCTTCTGATACCCTTTGTTTCTGCGATGATCTCTGCATGTCTGGCAGATGTCTCATTCTGAATGGTAGTTCATCAGCTGAAACGTAAACTCAGCAAGACTGGACTTCTGCTTATCCCAGATTATTTATACCCACATCAGGATCTTGTAATCTCTCCGGACAACTCTCCGATCTCTTGTTCAATCACATGGAACCTTGGGATAATCATAGACAATCACCTGTCCTTCTCCTTTCACATTTGTAATCTTTCTTAATCATGTCAGTTTTTCTCTACCATTAGAAGAATTCATCCATTTCGTTCCATTAAAGTGACTCAGGTACTTGTTCAGTCCCTTGTTATCTCAAGGTTGAACTACTGTAACTCACTCCTGGCAGGTCTACCTCTCTTCGCTGCTATACTTTCTCCACTGGCTTCCTGTAGCTGTTCACATGAGATATAAAACACTGATGTTTGCCTTCAAAGCCAAAAAAAATTGACCAGCGCTCTCTCCGATCCTCCAAGGACCGCTTGACTGTTAGCTCCATCTGTCAAGGTACAAGAAAAACATGCATCTAATTTTTTCTTTTGTTCTGGCAACTAGGAGGTTGAATGAACTTCCCCTAGATGTCCAGGCAGCTGAGTCACTTCAAACGACAACTGACGACCTACTTTTTTCAGATGTACTTAGATTAGCACTTTCAGATTAGCACTGTCATCTATCCCTATGTTTATTTGTATAAAAAATACAAAAACCTGCCAGCAGAGTTTTGACTCATGGTATACTTAGCCTGGTGAATGATGGTATGATTGTCCTGATGAACCAATATCAGAGTATATTGACTGATAATGACTTCAAAGCACTTATGTAAGTCTCTCTGGATAAAGGTATTTTCCAGATTCCGCAAATGTGTAAATGTTGACATAATTTATCACTATATCAATATTATACTGCCATTTCACTCAGTGCTACTACAGCTGCTCTAGTTGTCACTTACAATATCATTTATAAGTAAAAAATCTTTAATCATGTTACATTATGTTCTCAGTGTATTAAAATTCATGCTAATTTGTATTTATTTGTTATTGACAAATACAAAATCAGGCCCACTTTAAGTGCTTTAAATATTTTTCCTTTACTTTAGTGTGGAGGAGGGTATACGTGTGCTGCATATATATTCATATTTTCCGCAGAATTTCTCTCTCTTCTATTATCTAATCCTCTGCTCTGTGTGGAGCAGCTGTGTTATCCAGTGTGTCAGGTGCTGTTGTCAGCATTCAACCAGATGACTGAATGAGTTTGTTCTGTCTTTTCCAATATTGGCTTGTCTTCTGGCAAAAATTTCCTCTAGTGTGGAAAGTATTCAACCCCTTAACCTGTCTGCTTAGTCTTTTGCTATTCTTTTTAAAGATTTCTGGTCATGCAGGGAAATTAAATAGGAAAGTTATTATTGTGAACAAAACCTTAAGGGTCTCATAATACCATTAAAAATAATTATGATTAGTCAGAATGAATGTGATAAAGTTAGCAGTCTGAAAATGTTACCATATCTGTCTAGCACAGATGTCCAGTTCTGAAATTATGAATCGGTTCCAGTTCCAATTTTGACATTGAAAAGTGTAAAATTCTACAGAACTTTGATTAATTTTTAATCTTAGAATACTGGTGAAAGATTGGAGTCATCAGAATAGGAACTCCGAATACCTTTTCTCTTGTTAAACATAGAAATATTTAATGTGAAATGATGCATTTTTACATAAAGGTGAATAGAAGTGTTCAAAAAGAATGTAGCCTTATGGAGAAAATGTAGACCTTAATGAGATCCACATTCCAACCCAAACTGAAGATATTTCATATCAACATGTAGCATTAGTGCATATGGGTATGTAAACAACTGCATAAAGCGAGGTGTAAAGAAATAAGAGAAGAAAATAAGATTAAATTCCCAACAGCTTTGTGTTTTATCACTGTTAGTATAGACTGGGTTACAGTCACCAGATAACATGGAGAGCCATGTTAACTCGGGACTAATAAACACATGTGTCTAGCCGTGCTTTTGGGAGAGAGAATATAACCATAACTTATTCACGGCTTTCTCGGTGGTAGTAGCTCAGGTGGTTATGAGACGTGTTGGTGCATGACTGAGTATTTTAAGCCACAGGCTCGGGTTTGAAACCCAGCTTGCTTATTTTAACTGTCTAGCAGTTTTATAAATTTGATTAATTAGTTTTTGTTTGTATAAATTGCCTTGGTGCAAAACACAGACACGTCACATGTTTAACTTTATTGAACAACTAAGTGGAGCGTCAGATTTCACTCTGAATCAGATTTATGGTCTTGACGAATCTTCCGAATTAAAACAGAAGGAAAATGTTGGCAGAAATAGTGGAAAGTAAATATCTGTATGCCAATGTCATCAGTGAACATGAAAACTTGTTAAACTGGAACACAGTGTATATTGTTTTTTTTAATGCAGACTCGGTTTTAGGTCTCGGTTTTATAAACATAACTGAAACCGAACCGAAACTTTGTGAACCGCCCCATCTCTACTATCTACACTCTGGTTTCTCAACATTTTGCCTACTGCAACCTACAATTTTATATTTCATTCATTCATGACAAACTAAGAGGAGAAATAAATAACTGAAATGTATTTTTAGGAACAGGCAACAGAATGAACGTACTATAATTAATTCATTTAACAAAATAACACCAACATTTTCAGTCATTAGGTGGACTATGAGATTTTTTGTTACTCACATTAATGCCACACTTCAGTGTCTTGCTCTGAAATTATGATATCAAGTGTGTATGTGTCTAACGTTATGTAATAAGAGTAAGAGCTTGTCCTATATGAGCTGTTTGTGATAAATTATTGTGAAAGTACAGCTTTTGTTAGAAAGTTACAGCAATAATTATTTGAGATATGAAAACATTTGAAAAATATGATTTGACAATAAAGGTCACTGTTGCCCAAACATCACGACGAGCCTTTTGTACAGCACACTTACAGGCTGTGACAGCAAACCCCAAGTCTGTACTTCTGTAGCAATAGAGAATTTGAAGCTATTACAGGGAAAGTCTTGCACTAGTTGAAAAACTGTGCTTTAAATAATAGCTTAGCTTTTAACCAGAATATTTCTAACAAGCATGCATTAATGCTAACACAATATTGATCCGTTCATTGTGCTGGGTGTTTCTGAATTTATGCTGTCTTCAAAAGGAAAAATGACTGGGCATTTGATACTGTGACTGTTTGATTTTGACACTGGTTGAAAATGAGGGTAGTATTTCTCATGTTAGTTTAACTGAACCCTAACTTTGCTTTCAATCAGAAAACTGTTTATTTTAAAGATTCCACTTGAGACCAAAAGTATTAGTATATACTACATGAGAACGGAGCAATCTGATTGCTATTTTTAACATTTTGAATTTAAAAATCATTATTCCAAGTGGATAATGCTTCATTGGAGATGGCAGACAAACACAAGGTTTAAGGTCAAGGAGAGTGAAAGGCTAGAAATTCCACAAAATGCTGTGCTGGAAAATACAAAGTATGTGACCTTCGCATGTTAATGTTAACAAAGCACTTTATCCAAACCGTGAATGAGTTTCAGAATATTTCACTCTCTACAAGCTGCTACTAGTATTAAGTACATTTCTAAATACCTGTATATATTATAATATCTGTATATATTATGCTGTTTACTTTAGATTGATTTTCACAGCAGGACAAATTTCGAACAGAAATACAAGGTATGGAAAAAGAATTAAACACGTGTCTAAGGAAATGTTACTTTTGTGTGAGAAGAGTGGCTCTTACAGTAAAACTGATGGCAAATCAAAGGCTAGCCTCAATGCTTTTCAGTTCTGAAAGCGTATTCAGGTTGTGAGTGAACCATTTAATTAACTTGTGCATCTAAAGTTGGCCTCACATGGGTGGTTCAACGCAGTTGCAAAAGGTGTCGGACTGCAGTGACGTCTTTTTACACTGTGATGTTTGCCATGGACCAGCACTGACTGCCATAAACCACGAGATTTTCAAAGGGTTTGAAATTTCTTAGTGATTCTTAAAACCATCTTTTATTCTTTATCTGCCTTATAGCTGCTGTGTTGTAACTTTTCGCAAACTTTCTGAACCATGCTCAATACAACCTCATTACAGACTGTTTGCATCATGTTTTCTACTACTGCTCACTATTATTTTGCCACACTGCAGTCATTTACACTGTGATGAACCACCATCAAAACCGCCCATGTGAGGCGAGATTAGGTAACAAAGTTATTTGTCAGATCTAAAATTTTTAAAAAATTTAAATACATTTATTAAATTAAACAACATGGGTTATGTTAATGTTTCTGTGTAGTATATACTAAAAATATTATTGGGTTCAATGTCCCTTAATTGAATAGTCCCTTCAAGATCCCTTCACAGGAGCCTTTCACGAATAATTATTAATTAGTCTGGAAGAATTCTGCTTCATATTCTGTTTTTGCATCACAGGACAGACATATATACACAGGACAGACTATATACCTTCACTATTATTTTAGTTTGAGGGTATTCTGTCACGTGCTCCTTCTCTGCTTACCATTATAGGATGTTTCTATAGATTCACTTGGATTCCATGATGGCAAATATGTACACTGCAATTGTATCTTATAATGAGCATTGATCACAATGAAAATTAATAACTTGTTGCAGATGTTAATAAATAAATAAATCTGTAAACTGTTAACAAGTTATTGGTCTTCAAATAGATCAATCATAATTGTAAAATTTCTGTGGTAAGAAACTGATTTTCTTAATTGTTTAATTAATTGAAAAAGTTTACACATTTCACAAACACTTCCTTTCCGGGGGGAAATTTAGCATAGCCAGTCCAACAAATGGGAGACCAGATAACCTAGATAAAACCTAGGCTAAGGGAGAACATGGAAAACTCCACAGACATAAAAAGTAACTAAAGATTCGGAGCTGTGGGACAGCCGCGATATCCACTGCGCCTCTGCACTGCCTCAGTAAACTTAGAGAAATGGTCTTTTTAATTTTATAGTGAGTGACTTTTTATTCACTAGGTGGCACTCAGGTAACAGGACTGCAGTGGATCATGCGGTTCCATCCATCCATCCATATACATACAAACAAACTTTTTTCTCGTCCCATGAAGACTTTTTAGAGAAAAGTAACAACATAAAATTAGTTCAATATAGCTGGTTAAAATATACCATAAGAAATTAAAACATTTGAAAATTATGAAACAATTGTTAATTTTTTTAGTAACTGTTGTATTAAAACAATGAAAATAGCCATCAGACATGGTGAAACCCCTCAGCCACCCTACAGTTTTTGAGAAATAGCCCAGACAGGGCTCCCGAGTGGCGCATCGACAAGGTGCGCGACTATCAACCCGGTGATCGCAAGTTCGAATCCGGATTGATGCCACAGCCGTCCGTGACCGGGAGTCCATGGGAGCTGATTGGCCGAGCTCT
>JBCNYH010000010.1:8457538-8468865 GCA_039654325.1 Tandanus tandanus
TGTGAGTGATAGGGAAGTGAGCGTATGCCATCCCTCCCTCCCGTGAGAGCTCGGCCAATCAGCTCCCATGGACTCCCAGTCATGGATGGCTATGGCATCAACCCGGATTCGAACTTGCTCCGGGTTGATAGTCGCGCACCTTGTCGATGCGCCACTCGGGAGCCCTACCATGAAATACTTTAAGTCCATATTTTGTTTTATATTTTTTTGGAACTTGTCTGGAATGAGTCAGGAATGGTGCTAGGGGCTAGCATGCTAACCTCATTGATCCCACTGATGCTGACTAGCTAGCTGACCACATTGTAACTTGACTGTCTACTTAGAAAATATTTTGGTTAAATAATAATAAAATAATTGTAGAATTCAGCTTTTGTATGATTTGGAGAATTATTCGGTATAACAACCCCTCGACTAAATAATTAACAATTATGCACTGAAGGTGATGGGGATAATCTCCTGAGCCTCAGGTGTGTAATTGTTTTGGTATATACTACACGGTCACCTTAGCAATAAATAAATAAATAAATAAGTAAGTAAGTAAGTAAATAAGGACACTATTTTGTTTAATTTATTTAATTTGTTCTTACATATTTTAATGATTAGAGTGGAAGATGGGGTCAACGCGTGTGCGTTTTGAATAGTGGCGAGGTTGTGAGCCGAGGAGAGAAACTCACTGCTGTTCTCGAGCTATCAAAGAACTTAAGTGCTAACATAACTTTAACATAACTTAGATGTGTAAGTTAATTATATGGTTAATTCACAACCTGACTATGCTTACAGAACCTCAGGGCATTGTGGCGAGCTCTTGTACTGCTGTCCAGAAAAGCAACCGAGGAAGTGTCTGCGCCATCTATCCCTCTGTAAATATTTTTAGCTCTCTGTGGTTGTTTTTGTGTGGATAAAGCAGCTCGGAGTTTTTCTCTGTTATGCTCTTCACCAGTCACAGGGATTTTTCTCGGTCGGGCTAAAACCGTTCATGGTGAACTTTCTGCTGATTTTCATGGTACTTCTGTCCATGTTCTAGGTCATGTTGTAGTTGGATGGGTCTTAAGAGTTTACCTCAACCAGCTCACTGGCTTACGATGCTATACAAGCTATACAAGCTTTCTGTGACTTCACGGCTCAGAGGATATTTATGGACTGAAGGCCGAATTTCTCCAGACTTACTTATTGATTTTAAAATGAGTTTAGCTTTTTATTGAATTCACTGAATTTTGGACTTCCTGTGACAGAAAATGGATTCATCTCAAAGCAAGCTTTAAGCCCTGCTGTGCCTTTTCACAAAGGTAACTCTTGTTTAACTTTTTTTTTTTTCTGCATCTTGTACTTCTGCTTGAATTTCAACTTGCTGTGCAAACGACTCTAAACTAAATTAAAACATTTAAGTTTATACAAAGATGGACTTAGCACAAGTAGCCGTTTGTTGACACTGCTATCTATTGAAAATCGTTCACAGTTTGAATAAAGAGGGGTTTTTTTGCATTAAAAATCAGAGTAATGATTTTTGATCCCGAGATAGCAGACCAATCAGATTGCGCCATTCCCATGTAGTATATACTAATTCTCTATATCATACTTTGTCTCATTCAATAATTACTTAATATTTATCACAAGTTACCAACAATAACCACCATAATCACCAGAACTACCGATAACCATCATAACCGATGATAACCAACAGACCCAACAATAACCATCATAACCACCAGAGCCAACAAGAACCACCAGAGCCAACAAGAACCACCAGAACCACTAGAACTAATGATAACCAAAAATAACCACCATGACCAACAATTACCAGAACTAACGATGACCACCAGAACCGATGATAACCACCAGAACCAATGAGAACCACCAGAGCCAGGGATAAGCACCAGAACTAATGATAACCACATGAAAACATACATACATAGAGACAGAGACTAAGAAGTATGGGAATGCAAGTCTCCTCTTTTTAGGTAACCTACTTTTCCCATATTTCGGTATTCCACTGGTGACCTAGCAATCTATAAATAGTAACAGATTGATAAAGGGTATTTTGAAACCTGGCCATTTTCACTGACTGCAGGCAGACACTCCTCTCATGATTTAAATTTCGCTGTTTTTACACGTCAATATATGTTACATGAACATCAATTTGCAATAATCTGTCCGATCAGGAGGATATTAAACAGAAACAGAGAATTTTGTATATCAGGAGTACCCTACTCATGTGCAAGTTTTATTTCTATTCTTACAGCATAAAATACAAACTATTCACCTCCTTTATTGCCAATGTATATTTGTGCTCTTTATGGGTAGTCTTCACAGAGCGTACACTACAGAGCTTTATTGTTGCCTATAACAATGCTTTTAGAATCTTGCTAAACCTAAATATTAATTCATTCATTAATTTATAAATTAATTTTAATTGTCCTAATTTTTGAGTTTGTGCTGAAATATAATTGTTATATATAAATAATACAAATAATATGAAATACAAATTTTAAAAATGTGTTAAATTTAAAAAATTTAATTAATATTAAATTTTTTTTTCGTGGTATTCTTAATCTCTTTCCCATTTCTGTAAGTTACTCTGGATATGGGCATCTGTTACATTTACAGCATTTTGCAGACGCTCTTGTCCAGAGGAATCCATGTGGATTAGATCAACTGACTACTGTAAATTTCCCATAGGTGTGAATGTGAGTGTGACTGGTGGGAGCTTTGCCCAGGGTGTACCCTGTCTCTTGTCTGAAATCAGTTGGGATTGGCACAAGCTCCCCTGTGATGCTGATGCATAAGCCATATAGATTAAAGATGGATCTATTTTACACTTTAGTTTCACACTATGAAGAGTCAGTGGATACAAGTTGTGGCTTTAAATAACAGTCTGGTAAACCCGGGGGACCCACTAGTTAAGATCTTTTAATTAAGAGAAGTCAAATGGAGGTTACTTTATTGCAATGTAATAAATAGAAAATATAAACTCTCATAAAATATAATGTTTCTCATAAAATAGTGAAAAATATTCAGCACTTTTGTTTTCAAATATCACAATTTGTTCCATCACTGTCACTGTGCCTTCATCTGACTGAAGTGAAGTGAATCTTGCTGCTGTCTTGGAGGTTTCTGTTTAAAGATAAAGATAAAGAGATCTTTATTGTCAACTGTTGTCTGAATAATGAAAATCATCTTAGCAGCTCTCTGTTTAGCAGCAATTCTAAAAAGTACACAAAAAGACAACTAAGGAACTACACTAAGCTATATATGTGCATATACCTACATACACATATATACACATATCTATATATACACACATACATACATATATCTTATATATGCAAAACATCCATCCATCCACATATTTACACATGTACAGACTTATACATTTATCCACATGTTCACATATTTAGAGACATACACAGAAGGGTGCATGATATGTTAAAGGTGCATGGTATACACAAGGTGAGAAGTAGAGCTTTTTAATCAATAATGCCAAAATGTTATATGATGTTCGAGACCTGTGCTAAACATGAGTATTGCACTTAAACATGAGTATTGCACTTAAAGAGTAATATCGCACTGTCCAGGAAAATGGTCTGAATGATGGTTATTCAGTCAGTCTGTGTAACGGTGGTGATGGTGGTGCGGTTGCATGTTTAACAGCTTGTGGGTGAAAGCTGTTCTTGAGTCTGTTAATTTTTGTTTTTAGTGTCCTGTACCTTTTTTCCGGATGGGAGAGGGGAGAAAAGGGGGTGTGTGGGGTCCCTGATAATTCCACTGGCTCTCTTCTGAAGTCTGCCAGTGTAAATGTCATTAGGGGGGGTGGGTAGTGTAGTTTCAATCACCCGCTCTGCCGTGCTCACCACCTGCTGCAGGGCCTTCCTGTCCTCTGCAGTACAGCTGCTGAACCACACTGTACAGCAGTAGGTCAGGAGGCTTTCGATGACGGATTTTATAGTTTCTGAAATCTAATCCAACCAATTGTGGTAAACCTTGGGGCACTATATAAGGCCTTGACATTTTATGAAAGCCTTTTAACTTAATTTAGTTTGAGCTATACTTACAGTTTTACAATTATTCACTGATGGCGAGGTGGATGTATCTGAATAGTCCTATAGGAGTATTCAATTTAGGGACATCCACCAAGCCTGAGGTTTATAACTGTTTTAGTATACTGCATACTCCATGGGATCATAAAAAGCAAACCAAATCAAGCTTATAGCTTATTTTATATATATATTTTATTTAAAAATATATTTTATCTATTACAGATACAGCTCAGGTGAGTTCATGTGCTCTGTAGGCTTAATGGCATCTTTTTGAGCTCATTTAGGGTTTTTGTATTCAGTGTCACCTGAATGTTTAACAAAAGTAAACATGTATTAATGAAATGCATAAAAAGGAAAAATAAACCTGCACTTGTCTGCCATAAGTGACATGAGGAGAAGGAGAGGGAGGAGGAGGGGGGGTAGTTTTTGAAAGGAGACTTTTAGGCGGGGGCGCACTTGTGCTGGCATTACTAGCATATGGCAGCATAGCATATCGATAATCTCTTATCTCTCGATAATGTTCAACTTGACAGTTATTTTATCTTTGCGTTTCTTTTCACTACTGTCCTTCTTTCCAAGATCCTTTTTAGGTGCCATGGTAACACAGTTTTTAATGTAGTAATCATCACCAAGAAGAACAAAGTTAACAATAAACTCGCAAGAGATGCTTGCACGACGAGAAACAGATGCTATTTGACTCGGCCAGCATTCCGCAGCCACTGAGATGATGACGCAATGCTGCGTGATGACGTGAACAATGAGTGATTCTTTGTTTTACTTACTCGTGTGCGGGGCATCCTCGTGTTATGAGACATTCCTCATCTTTCAGTGCAGAAAATATTCGTAAGCGTCCCTCGTTAAGCAAGTTCCTCGTATTAAGGGACACTAGTCTTGCGAGGTGCTACTGTGTATATACTATGGGGAAACATAGAAAGAAAAGCAAACTAAAACAAGATTTTTGTAGGTTATTTTTACGTATTCTAACCATGACATAGGCAGGTCATAAGAATTCTGCATGTTTTGAGCTAGTGTTGTGCTGTGTAGCTAACGCCATTTTTACAATTATTTCCAAGTTTTAGTTTATACTCCAAGGAAACATAAGTAGATTGCACTCTCTTTTCAAATACATTCAGTGATTTAGTTCATAGTACACTGAAACAAAAGAAATGCAAACAAAAATGACAATTTTATGGTTTATTATTCCATTTTTAATGTGTGAGGATGGTGTTAGTGTCTCCTTTTATTCAAGCATTGTCCTCTCAAGATAATATATTTTAATCCCAGATAGAGGACCAATCAGATTGCACTGTTACCATGCAGTATATACTTAACACTGATGTTTCCATGGATGCAGGAATACAGCATAAAATTTGTAATATTATTTACACAGCACCCTGGCATGAATGCTAGAGTTAGAACAGACTGCTATGAATAATTAATTTGATGGGTTGTTTACCTTGATTACTCTGTCTCATCATCACTTAAGGCATTGAATAAATGTTTTAAGATGATTAATGATGATTATATACTGTAATCATGCACATATTATTTACTCATAGATTATTCTAGATGTTTTTCATGTGCTGTGGCTACCTTACCTACTATTATTACTCCTTAGTTTTTAAGTAATAAAAGGATGTACAATGTGCTGTTGTGCGAAAAAAAATTTTTGTTAATTGACTTTCTTGTATAAGGGCATGCTCTGAAGTGTTTTATTCCTCTTATACTATAATTCATCACAGATGTAAATGTTTTTAATATGTAAACAAAACAAGTTATTTTGTTATTGATTATGTTAGATCAGGTACAATAATTTGCTCACCAAGCCTTTTTTCTTTCTTAAATTCGTTAAGACAAAAAAAAAAAGTCCAGAAAGCTGTAACCAATATGTCAATAGGAATTTCCTTTGGCAGAAAATGTGAAGCAACAGCTTTAACTTTACTGTTATAAAGTACTGACATTGAAAACCTCTTCCATTAAAGTGAAATCCTTGCATATAGTAGCTTAAGATCTCCTAAAAGAGTGTAACCATATGTTAAATGTTCTTTCTTAAGTAAATAACAGTTCTAAATGCGTTTATTATTATTATTAATCATATTTAGTATTTTATTCTTGTAAGACCATCCTACATACAAGAAAACAGAAAGAGTCCACTGTCTGAGCTGGAGACGTGGAAAGCCACTGTATGTACAGAGAAAAACATGTGGATAGATCCAAAGGGAACTGTCTCTTACAAAGCTTGACACAAGCTGTAATAGAATTTTCAAGCCAGCGCCTGCACAGTGTTTCCTCCTAAAGAATAGATGTGTACCTTGGTGTATTTCCTTGTCAGCAGAATGGGATGAGCTTTATTTTAGGTGTTATAGGGTTTTCTGGGATTAGATTGGAAAAATTGCGTTTGCAGAGGTCATCTTATTTCTACCAGAATGACGACGCTGTAGCAAGCTGTCAAGTATGTGATAAATCGGGGTGATGAATGTCATACTGAAGATAACATTAAACCTTACGCCATACACTTATGAATACTGATGTTTATATTATACAGAGGGTTGAACTACTGTATTGGATTCAAATGAATCTCAGAAATAGTCTATCATGGATACAAATTTTTTCCAAAGCCTTTAAGTAATGCTAGTGACTGTTTTTATCAAGATCACAGTTATAATGAATGGCCCTGATATCTGGAAGCACAGCTGGTCCTGTGTCTTGTTGTCTGCAAGTGCAGATGATTGTTTAGATTTCTAAGACTGAATGGCTCTGCTGTTAAGGTTGAGACTAGAGCCTGATCTGAGGGAATGTAGGTCGACACACAACTCTAGTCCTGCTGCAAAGGTTCAGCTAAACAAATCAGGCCATGGAAAAACTATGTCTGCACCAGCCGGCCCTTTTCAATGTGGATTATGCAAGCACTGTTTTGGCAGGTACTGGTAATTGTATTCATGGATTTTTATGATTTAAGACAAAACCGCTTTGTCTGGTGTCTGTTTACCAAACCCCAGATTAAGTAAAGCACATATATTGGTGTGTAAAAATCCTTGGTTATTTATCATCCATGGAAACAATTAATCGCCTTAAGTGGTGTTTTGCTGCTTTGTGATATATTTGTATTTCCCAGTTTAGAAAATGTCATAATTTCCCTTTTTTAAAATGCAGCAATAAAACAGTTTGGATCAGACTTATTTACGTCACTGCTGAGAAGAGTATCTGCAGACTGACTTCAGTCTATTTTAAAAGGGAGTCACTTGAGATGTGTGTGTAATAGGTGGCAATATACATAAAAAAAGAGGACCCTGAACGGCGCATTGACAAGGTGCGCAACTAGCAACCTGGTTCAAATTCAGGCTGATGCTGCGCCATCCGTAACCGGGAGTCTATGAGAGCTAATTGGCAGAGCTGTCATGGGACTCACCTCCCCGTCACTAACAGCGATCACCAGCCAATCATCTCTGAAGTCATTTGTATAAAAGGGGCAGATAGCGCTTTCCCTCCGAGTGTACTAGATTGCCCCTAAATATGCATACGCGGCCATTTGTAAAGATGCGAGTGGCAGCAACAAATGAAGGGGCAGAGGGGCATGTGTATGCTTACACCCCTCCCTGGTTCGTGGTGGTTGCATGTGATGGTGGGAAGCAGGGACAAAAATGGGGTCAGGGTTCTGTGTAGGCCAGTATTCTACACCAAACTTGGCAAATCATGTCTTCCTGGACCTTGCTTTGTTCAGGGCCATTGTCATGCTGGAACAGGTTTCAGCCATTTAGTTCTAGTGAAGGGAAATCTTAAGGCTACACCATACAAAGGTATTTTATACATGCATAAAAAAATACTAGGCTAAAACATGATGTTCTTCCTTAAATTTATTGAGACAGCTGTCATTCTAGAAGGACAAAAGGCTTCATCTTTATTAAGATTGCGGCAAGGTTGGAGCCCATCACAGCCGTCTCTAGGCAAAGGGAGGGTACACCCTAAACAACTCACTAGACCACTGAAGAGCCAACACAGACATACAACCATCCACACCTAGGGGCGATCAAGAATGGAGTTTGGCATGACTTTGGACAATGGGAGGAAACCAGAGCACCTGGAGGAAACCCACACAAGCACAGGCAGAACATGCAAACTCTTGCTAACCACTAACCACCGGCCCGCACTGAAGGAAAACATTAAATACCTAATTTTGTATGTATGATCTCACAGATTTTTGTGACCGGGTGATCATTTAGACAGCCACATCACTTGATATTACACAGTTACTTTATATATTTGTGTTGTAGTAAATTTACAGTGGGCAGCACGGAAGTGTAGTGGTTTGCAAGTCTGCCTCACAGCAAGAATGTCCTGGGTTGGTGAGGGCGTTTCTGTGTGGAGTTTGCAGGTTATTCTCATGCTTGCATGGGCTTCCTCCGGGTACTCCAGTTTCCTTCGACAGTCCAAAGACATGCATTGCCCCAAGGTGTGAATATGTTTGTGTGTGTGAATGATTATTGATTATTGTTGTCCCTGTGATGGATTGGCAAGCTGTTCATGATATACCCTGCCTTCACTCAGAGTTGACTGAGAGAGGCTCCAGCCTCCTCGCAACCCAAGTTGGGTTAAGCAGCTTGGCAAATAAATGAATGAATATATTTACATTGGTACATTAAATTTTTGTCAAGCTGTCTGACATGAATATTATGGTATAATTTAATGTTCACACATATTATCCCTCCACTGTAAAAATTATTTCACAACTTAAGGGACACATGATGCAATGGTAATTCAATGTATTTTATCACCAACCACTTGAACTGTGTTATTATGATTAATCATAACCAGATCCCTGAACAAGACAAACACAGCAGGCTGCCAAGAGCAGTGGCATTTTATGGGATTGTAGCAAATCAATCACAGCTCATTTTTAATGGATTTGCATTTATCACATTAGCCATAAATATTTCATATTTACATGAACTGACAAACAGTTGTACAGCCATCCATCCATTCTCTATACTGCTTACCCATTAGTGTCACAGGTGGAGCTGGAGCCAATCCCAGCTGCCACTGGGTGAGATGCAGGGTACATCCTATTGCAGGGCTAACACAAATAGACAGCCATTCACACACACATTTACACCTAAGGGCATTTTAGAGTCTTTTTAAGTCTTTGGACTGTGGGAGGAATCCAGACCACCTGGAGGAAACCCATGCAGGCAAGGGGGAAACATGCATACTTCACACAGAAAAGCCCAAGCCAGCTATGAGGTTCAAGCCCAGAACCTTTGTGCTGTGAGGCGGCAGTGCTAACCACTGCACTCTCATACTGCCTCAGTATTTATAATGATATTATATGGAACACTTGCCTCTGAGAGCAGTCTAAGCAATATTTGCATTATAATATTTGTAATTGTTTGTAGAAAAAAATAGCCCTTGGTGTTTTTCTCATTTTCAATAATGATGGTTAATATTCTGTATTATTTGTTGATACAGTTGTAATAGTAAATGTAATTTACAGTTTACTTGATACAAATTTCATGCATATATTTCTTGTAAAAAAAAAATCTCTCCGCTGTTTAAATCTTGAAAAGAAATTTTTATTTATTTATTTTTTAAAATAGATTTCATCATACATACTTTTTGTTTATTTCAGTGGGAGAGTCACCTTGTATATACATCTCCATGGCATAGCCTTACCTGCCAATTGGTTTTTAATTTCCCTGAGATTTCCCCAGATAAGTAATAAGTGCAGCATAGCAACTGCATAATCAAATACTAATATATTACATTAGGAAGGCTGTCTGAATGTGAGGTAAAGCTGCACAGTTATTGGGAAGGTCATACCTTTAGCAATGTCATTGTATTTACAGCTTTAATTTCCTTAACTGTCAGATGAAGCTACATCTCCATTGCTCTGATGACAGGTTCATTTGGAGACATGATCGGTGCCAAGGTGCAATACTACTAAACACTGGGGAAATCCCTTGGGCTTCTATTCTCGGTCAGATGAAGAAATGGTAACCTGTAGTGTTCATGCCTTATGTGAGAGTGAGAGGTTTAAGTTTTATATATTGGAAGCACAGCTGCTTGTCCAAGCAGCATTATTTGATGCATATGTTTCAATCTGGGTTTAATGGTTTTGCCACTAATATCTACAGTAGTTGTCTCATAATCCCTTAAATGTCAAAACCTGAAATAGGATTTCAGTATTAAATGTGGAGCACATTAACCAAAGAGTTACTACTTGCAAAACTTGCAGTGGGCTGTAATGGCCTGAGAAATATTTTATGCTGTACACAACTGCACTCATTCATCAAAGTCGCATATGAGGAGCACAGAGAATGACACAAATAGATCTTTGTATGATTCAGAACCTGTTGTACGTCATTGAAAAGATTGTGATGCGAATGCAGTCGATGAATCAGCTTCATCTGTGTACACGCAAGTCCCTTATTTACACGTCATATGCATATGATGTGCCCCAATTTAGCCTCATGTACATCTAATTTACATGAAACATGTCCTAATTTATGTAGGTTAAGGGATAGTGAGCAAATCTAAAGATAGCATTCAGCAAGCCATACTTATGCATGTTACAGAAAAATTACTTAAATGGAGAGGAGACCAAATGCATTTCAGTGAGACTGGGTAAGAAATTATTTGACACGGCAGCCAGATAAATGGTATGAATTTGGTACAACCATATAATACCATAAAAAGCAAGTGTTAATCTTTCAGTTTAGTAAAGTTTAATCAAATGTTTTTGATTAAGCACATCCACCTCACAGCAATAAGGTCCTTGAAATATTTCAAGCCTTTATTTGTTATAATTTTGATGATTATGGCTTACAGCTTATGAAACCCCAAATCCAATAGCTTCAATAGCGGCCTTCAGATCCTCTGCATTGTTCGGTGTCATGTCTCTCATCTTTCTCTTGGCAATGCCCCATAGATTCTCTATGGGGTTCAGGTGAGGTGAGTTTGCTGGCCAATCCAGCACAGTAATCCCACAGTCATTGAACCAGGTTTTGGTACTTTTGGCAGTGTGGGCAGGTGCCAAGTCCTGCTGGAAAATGAAGTCAGCATCTCCAGAAAGCTTGTCTGCTGAAGGAAGCATGAAATGCTCTAAAATGTCCTGGTAGACGGCTGCGTTGACTCTGGACTAAATAAAGCTCAGTGGACCAACACCAGCAGATGACATGGCTCCCCAAATCACTGGACTTAAATCATCTTGGATTGTGTGCCCCTCCATTCTTCCTCCAGACTCTGGGACCTTGGTTTCCAAATGAGATGCAAAATTTGCTGTCATCAGAAAAGAGGACT